>JAVHLU010000417.1:0-60966 GCA_036785755.1 Colletotrichum ledebouriae
CCCTTAGAGGCCTATTATTATAGAATAGCTATATATAACTTAGAGCCTTATTATTTAGATTAATATTATTATTATCTATAGGCTTAGATAAGTCTATAGTTATATCTTTACTAATAAGTAAGGCCTTGATACGTATAGACTAGATTTTATAGTTATTAGATCTAGAAAGCTTAGGAAGCTATACTTTTAAATCAGATATTATAATAACTTTAGGAGTATAATATATAAGCTCTAATATAGTATATAGATCATTGAGTTCGGAATTACGCCGCAGCCCCTATGCAAAAAGACTATAATAAATTCACCTAGTTCGCAGGCATAATTCGGGAAATACTATATAAGTGTTTTAACCTATACCCTCTACTAGTTAAGGAAAATAATATAGGAACCCTATATATTCCTATTACTCGCAAGTAAACCCTCTAAATATTACTATATAAAGTCGGACGCGCGCTGCACTAGGGCTAATTATATTAGAGCTAAACGGGCTACTAAGGCTCTTATAGTAACGCCCTCGCTAAACTATCTAGCAAGGTACTGCAAAAGCTACTATATAAGATAGCTCCTTAACCTAAAAGGTCGACCTTCTAGCAAGGTGCTAAAGGTGCTATAAAAGCCACTATATGAGATAACTCCTTAACCCAAAAGGTCGACCTTCTAGCAAGGTGCTGAAGGTGAACGCTACTATACGAGAGGTAACTCCTTGGCTATGTATTATTAGGAGGCGCGGAGTTAGAAGGTCTGTTGCACTTAAGCAGGTAAAATCACTATGCAGTGGCTAGAGGCCGTATATAGATCATAATAATAAGATAAGATAGTTATATAGCTTAGTAGTATTAACTACACCTTTGTTATTATATATATATATAGTTAAAACCCAGAGGTTATAGGTTTAACTCGTGATATTCCTCCTCTTTTAATTAATCCTCTTCTATAGAAGACTACCTAGTAGGTAAACCTTCTATAGTTGGGATAATATCCGGCATATAGCCTATATTAGGCCTCGTTCAAATAGCGGTATAAATATAGATAAACTAGGACTTATATAGGCTTAGGGATAACTCGAAGATATAATTAAGAGGAGTAAGGTTAAATAGTTTTGCTATAATATTATCTTATTTTGTGGTAATAGAGGTATTAATAGTAGTATAATTAAATTAATATAGGTTCTAAATAGCTTCTCATAAGAGGCTTCGATCTTTGAACTAGCAAACTAGTCTAGCTAGTATTTCTAGTTTAGCATAGGGCGTATAAAGGCTATATCTTTTAAAAGTATACCTTAAATAGGTAACTTTAATAAAGAGAATAGGCTTAAGGTGCTTATTATAATAAGGAGGAAGTTAAATAGGTATAAGGTTATTAAAAAGGTTAGAGCTAGGCTTATAACCTATAAGAATAGGTATATAAGTAGCAAAAGGGGTAGTAAAATAGCCTAAATAATAGGTATTAATAGGCTAAGTGATATTATAATAAAGGCTAATAAATTTAAGCATAAAGAGGTATTTTTCCTGGAATTAATTAATAGAGAAATCGTTAAATATTAATAGTATTATTAATATTATCTCTAAGTTATAAATCCTACCCTCGTGAAGTAAGGGGTAAGGTATTCTAAAACGTAACTACAAAGCAGTAGCTTATTGAGCAGAACTCGCGCTTGGATCAGTATATAGTCCGTGCTCAATTTCTATATATTTATAGCTATAAAGCTAAGGATTATAAATTTATATATATAAGGTTATTACTATTATTAGAATTTATATAGATTTCTAAAGTATTTATTCCATGAAGGAAATACTTTTATAGTTATTATTTTATGTTTTATAGTTATTAAAGTATTATTAAATAGATATTATATAGGTATATAACTATATATAATATAGTTATTTATTAAGGTTTATATAACCCTTATAAGATTATTATAGAACTTTTAAGATATACCTTCGGTATTCTTATAGTAGAACTACTAGCTTACTATTTCTAGCGTGCTATTATAGCTTAGGTAGGTAGTTATACTTAAGTTATAGCTCTACTAAATAATCCTTATATAGAGCTCTCCTAGTAGGTTATTATTATCCTCCCTATTAGGTACCTATAGCTTCCCTCTAAATATTAGCCTCCCCTAACTATTAATATTATACTTATTAATTTAAACCTTAGCCTTAATATTTAATAGGAAGCTCTAAAGCTAGTAAGTAATTATATAATATATAGCTTTATATATTATATCCTTTTTTATAGTTTCTAGCTATAACGCTTATAGTTTAGGGTTACTATTAAAGATTATAATATCTAAGATATTAGTATAGCCCTTCTAACTTCTCCTTACTAGGGGGCTAGCTATAGGGTCCCTATAGGGGTAGGTATAGTTTAGTATTAGCTATAAGACCCTCTCCTCCTTCTACTTATTATCCTACCCTTATAATATATTTTATTCTCTCTAAGAGAAGGTATTAGGGGCTACTACTTCCTTACTAGGGTAATATTTAATAATAAAGTTATATTAAAATAGCTCCTCTATTTACTAGCTATAGCGCTCTTTAAGGCGCTATTCTTTTATAAAGTATTTAAGCCCCTAGTAGTTAGTTAGTATTTTAAAAGTAGTTATATTATATAGCTCTACCCTCTATATATATAAGTAAGAAAGAACTACTAGGAGCTCTTTATTATAAATAGGGTAGTTATACTTTATAAGCGAGAGCTTCTATAATTAGAACGATATAAGATACTAGGTATTGAGATGGGATAGGATGACTGTGGCTACGCAAAAAGAAGGACCCTAACAAAAAGAGCGTGATACGTTGTGTGTGTATTGTGTATATATTAGGGAAGAACTACTCTAAGGGCGCGCGCGCGCGCGGGCGTATATATACGCGCAGGCTTATATGATCCCAGCTTTCCTACTGCGCGCAAGGTGGGTAGCTCCACCACTGCGCCCATCACAGTATCCTCTAGGTTAACTTATAAGAATACCCCTCTTAATATAAATCCTAAATAATTAGTTTTAATAATAGTCTTATCTTCTAAATTAAATTAATAAAATACTAGCTAGGTATTAAAAAGCTATTTAAGTTATAAAAAGGCTTATTCTTAGTTATCTCCCTACTAGAACGTTATATTCTTCCTAATAAGTAGTATAAGTAATCTAATAATATCCCTATATTTTAGTATAAATATATTATAATAGTTTATAAACCCTAGGAAGCTCTAGACCCCCTTTAGAGAAGTAGGGGGTAACTACTTAGTAATCGCCTAGAGTTTCTTAGGGTTATAAGAAAGCCCCTCTCTTATTATTATAATAAACCCTATATACTTAACCCTCTTAACTAAGAACTTATACTTTATAGGGTTAAGGTTTAGCCTTATATCTACTAGCCTCTAGAGGACCTCTTAGACCTTCCTCTCGTAGTCTTCCCTTATTCTATTAGAATAAATAAATATATTATTTATATAAATAATAACGAAGTTATTAAGGAAGTTCTATAAGGTATTATTAATATATTACTAGAAGCTAGTAGGGGTATTAATCAGGCTAAATAAGTAAACTATTTATTTAAATAACTTATATTATATATTAAGTTTGGAATTACGCCGCAGCCCCTTCGCAAAAAGACTATAACAAATTCACCTAGTTCGCTAGTATAATTCAGGAAATACTATATAAGTATTTTAACCTATACCCTCTATTAGTTAAGGAAAATAAAATAGGAACCCTATATATTCCTACTACTCGCAAGCAAACCCTCTAAATATTATAAAGTCGGACGCGCGCCGCACTAGGGCTAATTATATTAGAGCTAAATAGGCTACTAAGGCTCTTATAGTAACGCTATTACTAAACCTTCTAGTAAGGTAAAAGCTACTATATAAGATAACTCCTTAACCTAAAAGGTCGACCTTCTAGTAAGGTACTAAAGGTAAAAGCTACTATATAAGATAACTCCTTAACCTAAAAGGTTAACCTTCTAATAAGGTACTATAAATACTACTATATAAGAGGTAACTCCTTAACTAAAGAGGTCTTTCCTAAGAGGTTCTTATAGCTAGAAGCATAAGAAGCTCTGCTATAAGCAGGGCTTTATACCTCTCCCTCTTCCTTATCCTTATCCCTTAACTATATTAGTACTAGACCTTATATATAAAAACGCTAAGCTTGCGCGAGGCACGCCCTTTAATACTAATAATATATAAGAGCTTATTAGAGAGTTTAGTATTAATATAATTAATAAAACCTACTCCTTTTTTAACTACTTTATTATATATAGAGAGTATATTATTAATATAGCTCTTAAGAGGGCTCTTATTAATACCCCTAGAGGGGATACTTACTATTATATTATAACTAAGTAAGTAGACTTAGTAGTAGAAGCTAGGCGGGTTATTATATACCCTATAGAGTAGCCCTTCTTTAAGTAAGTCCTCTATACTATTAAGGTAGAGGTAGCCTAGGCCCCTTAGGGGAATATTAGTAAGTATAGCTTATACTAACTACTTTAATATAGAGAGAGCGTTACTAATAATAGTATAGTAAAGATAGTAACGACTTCTAGCGGACGAAGCGGTAATAGAGGCGGTATTTAATAGTAGCGTAGGTAGTACGCGAGAGGAAAAGTTAATAGTTTTATAGTCTATTAAATAATTAAAAACCACGTTATTATTAATATAAAGTTAAAGATCGTGAGGCTATTAACAGGCACGTATAAGTGCGGCTATAGTTAGGAAAGGATCACGTGACCGAAGGCTATATATTATTAGGAGGCGCGGAGTTAGAAGGTCTATTGCACTTAAGCAGGTAAAATCACTATGCAGTGGCCAGAGGCTGTATATAACCTATAAAGAAGTGTGATTATATAATATAATATAATATAACATAATATAATAAAACATAATAAAACATAAATAATAAGCTATATAAAAATAGATATATACCTTATACGGGGGTATAAGAATACTAAAGGTATATCTTAATAATTTCTATTATAACCTTATAAAGGTCGAATAAACCTTAGTAAATAACTATAGTATATATAGTTATATATATATATAATACTTCTATAATAACATATTTATAACTATAAATCATAACATAATAACTATAAAAGTATTTCCCTCAGGGAATAAATACTTTAAAAATCTATATAAATTCTAATAACATTAATAACCTTATATATATATATATATAATCCTTATATTCATAGCTATAAATATATAGAATTTGTGCACGGACTATATAGTGTTCTAAGCGCAGTTTTGCTTAATAATCAGCCGTTTTATAGCTATGTTTCAGGGCCTCTAGCCACTGCATAGTGATTTTACCTGCTTAAGTGCAATAGACCTTCTGACTCCGCGCCTCCTAACAATACATAGCCTTTAGTCACGTGATTATAACTCTCCTAACCATAGCTATACTTATATATACCTATAGCCTCACGATCTTTAACTTTATATTAATAATAACGTAGTTTTTAATTATTTAAACTATAAAACTATTAACTTTTCCTCTCGCGCACTACCCGCGCTACTAATACTACCTCTATTACTGCTTTATCCGCTAGAAGTCGTTACTATCTTTATAGTCCTCTTATTTAATTAGGTTAGCTAACGCCTTCGCAGCTATGCTATTATAAGTAACGCTCTCTCTATATTAAAGCAGTTAGCATAAGCTATACTTACTAATATTTAAGCCCTAAGGGGCTAAGGCTACCTCTACCTTAATAATATAGAGGACCTGCTCGAAGAAGGGCTACTCTATAGGGTATATAATAACCTACCTAGCTTCTATTACTAAGTTTACTTACTTAGCTATAATATAATAATAAGTATCTCCTCTAGGGGTATTAATAAGAGCCCTCTTAAGGACTATATTAATAATATACTCTCTATATATAATAGAGTAGTTAAAGAAGGAGCGGGTTTTATTAATTATATTAATACTAAACTCTCTAGTAAGCTCTTATATATTATTAGTATTAAAGGGCATACCTCGCGCAGGCTTAGTATTATTATATACGGGGTCTAGTACTAATATAGTTAAGGATTTATTATAGGTTATAAGGATAAGGATAAGGATAAGGGAGAGATATAAAGCCCTGCTTATAGCAGAGCTTCTTATACTTCTAGCTATAAGAACCTCTTAGGAAAGACCTCTCTAGTTAAGGAGTTACCTCTTATATAGATATAGTAGCGTTCGTAGCACCTTTAGTACCTTGCTAGAAGGTTAACCTTTTAGGTTAAGGAGTTATCTTATATAGTAGCTTTTACCTTACTAGAAGGTTTAGCGAGGGCGTTATTACGAGAGCCTTAGTAGCCCGTTCAGCTCTAATATAATTAGCCCTAGTATAGCGCGCGTCCGACTTTATATAGTAATATTTAGAGGGTTTGCTTACGAGTAGTAGGAATATATAGGGTTCTTATATTATTTTCCTTAACTAGTAGAGGGTATAGGTTAAAATACCTATATAATATTTCCCGAATTATACTTATAAACTAGGTAAATTTATTATAATCTTTTTACGAAGGGGCTGCGGCGTAATTCCGAACTCAATAGCTATGTTTCAGGATATCCTACCCCTCACTTCGTGAGGGTAGGATTTATAACTTAGAAATAATATTAAGAATATTATTAATATTTAACGATTTCTCCATCAATTAATTCCAGAAAAAATACCTTCTTATGCTTAAATTTATCAGCGTTTATCATCATATCACTCAGCTTATTAATATCTATTATTCAGGCTGTCTTACCGCCCCTTTTGCTACTTATATCCCTATTCTTACAATTATATTTTTAATCTCTTTATAAGTTTAATAAAGATATTCTCCCTCTAGGGATAAAAAAGGCTTTTATTATAATATAAGGGGTTACTAGTAGTTATTTAGTAATTACCTAGGATCTCCTTATATATAATAAGGTTAAATAAAGTTAAATAATATAATAATCTAGAGATTATCCTCTTTTTAGTTATATAAAAAGCTAGTTTTAATATTCAGTTAGGAATATATAGATATTATTTAAAATTTCGCTTTATTAAAATCTCTCTTTCTTATTTCTTTAGCTTTATAATATTATTACTACCACTAATAACTTACTATTAGCCCCCTGCTCCCTAACTAATAATCCTATCTTAATTATTATATCATAAATCTATTATTATATTATTCTCTACCATTAATGCTATTAAATAAGCTCCCCTCCTTACCCTTATACTAGTAGGTATACTCTAGGGTTACCCCTACTATTACTACCTCTAGGTAATAGCGAAGTAGGAGCCCCTTAAGGAGGACCTCCCAAATATTAAGCTCCTTATAGGCTTAATTCCTTATTTTAAGAGTAATAATAAGCTCCTAGTTCTTATCTAGTACTTATTTGATACTTATCTAATACTTATTTAATATTTTAATAGCTTTAGGTTTTAAATTCCTTATTAATTTATTTATTTCTTAGATATCTCTATTAAACATAAGTATTATATTAAAATACGTAATAATAAGGCTTACATTACTATAAGTCTTATTTAGTATTTTCTATTTCTTAGCTATTAACTCATTCTAGCTTACTTATTATATAATAAGGATTATTAATAAGATCAAGCGCTTTATAGATAAAGCTAGTTCCTAGCTTAACCTTTAGGTATAGCATATGAAGAATAAAGTAAGTTCTCTAATACCTCCCTAGTGCTTTATTATTAGTTTCTAACTATATTTAGGAAGAGATCCTTACTACTTAGCTTATAGTTAAAAAAGCTCTCTAGGTTAAGAAGAATAAAGCTAATATTATATTTAAAAAGAGATAAGGCTAAAGAGGTAGAGACCTCTATAGAGATAGAGAACTACTAAATAATTACTTTAGAGGATATTATTAAGTATTAATACTATATTACTAGAGAGGCTAAGAGGTAAACTAAGTTATTAAATAAGTAATATAAAGAGCTCTATTATTATTATATAGAAATAGAGTAGCTAGCTTAAAAATAGCTAAAAGTATAAGAGTTATAAGCTAAGTATACCTAAGAGGTAAATAACTCTTATAATAAGGTAGCAAGTGTTATAAGCTACGGCTAGGTAAAGCCTACCTAGGCTTCTACCTAGGTTTACCGCCTTAGGGAGCTACCTAGGGCCTACCTAGGGCCTAAGTAGTTATTCCCTATAGACTAGTGAAATCTCTACTAGAGAGGAAAACTTCCCCTTTTCCTCTTTAGCTTAAATAAATAGTATTATAATAACCTCTTAGTAAGTAAACCTAGGTCTAACCCCTTATATATTTAAGCTTATTATTATAATAATAATAATAAGTTAAGTACTACTCCCTAGAAGTTAGTAAGATAGTTAATAATAATATAGCTAAAGCTTAAGATAAGCTATTATAAACTAATTTAATAATAGTAATAGAGTCCCTCTAGTAATAGTTATAAGAGGTTAAGTAAGGGAATAGCTAATAGATAGCTACGTAGATCCCTATAAGTATTACTATTAAGGTACTAGTAATACTTAGTATAGTATACTAGAAGCTACTACCCCTACCCCTGAAATTCTTAGGTAAGTAGAAGGAATATACTACCTAGGTATAATAAATAAGGTATAAGATTATTATAAATAGAGCGTTCTATACTATAGATATAGAGGTATAATACCTTATTAACTCCTACTTAGATATTATACCCTAATAAGTAGTCTTTACTTTCTATAGAGCTAGGGGGGGTAAGGGAAAATATAACCCTAAGGACTTTATAGCCTATCTAAATTAGATATATAAGGACCTAAATATCTAGTTATAAGCTATAGCCTAATTATAAACCCTCTAGTAAAAAGAGAATAAATCCCTAGTAACCTTCCTATTAAGATTTAAATAGATACTAGCTAATAGAAGTAGTATAAACTAGCTTAGTTAAGCCTAGATCTTACTTCTAGAGGCCTTCCTTACCCCTAAGCTAAGGGATTAGCGAATTATTATTAATATACTAACTAATTATTGAGCTCGGAATTACGCCGCAGCCCCTTCGCAAAAAGACTATAACAAATTCACCCAGTTCGCAGGCATAATTCGGGAAACACTATATAGGTATTTTAACCTATACCCTCTACTAGTTAAGGAAAATAATATAGGAACCCTATATGTTCCTACTACTCGCAAGCAAACCCTCTAAATATTACTATATAAAGTCGGATACGCGCCGCACCGGGGCCGATTATATCGGAGCCGAACGGGCTACTAAGGCTCTTATAGCCTAGAAAAGCCACTATATAAGATAACTCCTTAACCCAAAAGGTCAACCTTCTAGCAAGGTGCTGTGAATGCTACTATACGAGAGGTAACTCCTTAACTAAAGAGGTCTTTCCTAAGAGGTTCTTATAGCTAGAAGCATAAGAAGCTCTGCTGCTATAAGCAGGGCCTTATGCCTCTCCCTCTTCCTTATCCTTATCCCTTAACCATGTCGGCACTAGACCCCGCGAGAGGAAAAGTCGACAGTTTCGTAGTCTATTGAATAATTAAAAACCACGTTATTATCGATATAAAGTTGAAGATCGTGAGGCTATTAACAGGCACGTATAAGTGCAGCTATAGTTAGGAAAGTTATGATCACGTGACCGAAGGCTATGTATTATCAGGAGGCGCGGAGTTAGAAGGTCTGTTGCACTTGAGCAGGTAAAATCACTATGCAGTGGCCAGAGGCCACTAACTAATTATAATAGCTAGCTCTAAAAGGTCTAGAGTATTATATAGAAAATAGAGCGCTAGAAGGTTACTAGTAACTACTAAGTAACCTACTAGAGACCTACTACTAAGGATACTAAGGGGGATACCTATATAACTAGAGCTATATATATCTTATAAGTTAAAGAGGTAAGATATTATAACTATTAAAACTCTAGATCCTCCTTAGGTACCTCCCTAGTATAGTACTAATAGCTCTAGAAGAGTATAAGGGACCCCTATACCTATTATACTTATAGAGCTAGAGGTTATATTACTTAGCGCTACCCTAATAAGGAGGGCTAGCTACTTAGGGTTATAAAAATTAAAACCTTAAAAGAAGAACTAATATACCACGAGGTTATAAATAACTATTAAGTAGTAGCTAACTCTTTAAAAAAAGATAAGGAGTTAGGAAAAGACTAACTCTAGAGTATAATTAGGCCCTAGAGCCTACTAAGGAAGAGATATTAAGTTAGAAAGAATATAAATAAGAATAACTAGCTAATAATAAGCTTATTACTATTTAAGTTAGAATTAATAGAGGATATCTAGCTTATATCCTAGTAGATACTAGGAGTAATACTTATATAATAATTAACCTTTCCCTAGCCTAATACCTTCGCCTTCTATATATTAAGAAGAGATGCTAACTTATAAGGAGGTATATACTTAGTAAACTATTACTAAGTAATATACTAGGTATAGTAGTATTTAACCTAGAAACGAGTAGATATACCTAGTATATCTTTATATATATAATTTATAGCCTGGACCCTAGTATCCTCTTAGGGCGCCCTTAGATAGAATAGAACTAGGTAATTTATAGTACTATAGCTTACTAAGTATACTATAGGAGGGAATAAGTTAGGCTATACCTAAAGGATTAAGAGGAAACGCCCCTTATAAAGGAAATAAGATCTATAAGGTTCCTTAATATACCCTTATTCTCTATAATCTACTATTACCTAGTAAGATAATAAGGTAAGTACTAAGAGGGTATTATAGAAGTACTAATATAAGCTATTAGCTTAGCTAATATTAAGAAAGCCTTAAACCTAAAACTAAAGGAGGATTAATAATACTATCTACTAAGCTAGCTCTTAAGGGAGTTTCCTAACCTATTTAACTCTAATAAGGCTTACCTACTACCCCCTAAATAACTAGGAGTAAACTACTAGATTAACCTTATACTAGGACTAAATAGAAGGGAGCTACTACTCCCCTAGGGCCCCCTCTATAATATATTAAGAGAAGAGCTACTAGTACTAAAAAGGACCCTATAAAGCCTCCTAGATCAGGGGTTTATTAAGGCTAGTAGCTTACTTACTAGGGTACTAATACTCTTTATAAGGAAGCTAGGTAGAGGAATTTACGGCTCTTAATATAATTACTAAGAAAAACTATTACCCCTTCTTATTAATCTCTAAGATATTATATTAAGTAAGTATAGTTAAGTAGTATACTAAGCTAGATATAGTAATAGCCTTCTATAAGCTAAAAGTAGTAGAGGAGTACTAGGAGAGAATTATATTCTATACCTAGTATAAGTTATTTAAATAAGTAGTTTACTTATTTAGTCTGATTAATACCCCTACTAGCCTCTAGTAATATATTAATAGTACCCTATAGGACTTTCCTTATAACTTGATTACTATTTATATAAATAATATATTAATCTACTCTAATAGAATAAGGGAAGACTATAACAAGAAGGTCTAGGAGGTCCTCTAGAGGCTAGTAAATATAGGGCTAAACCTTAACCTTATAAAGTATAAGTTCTTAGTTAAGAGGGTTAAGTATATAGGGTTTATTATAATAATAAGAGAGGGTCTTTTCTATAACCCTAAGAAACTCTAAGTAATTACTAAGTAGTTACCCCCTACCTCCCTAAAGGGGGGCTAGAGCTTCCTAGGGTTTATAAACTATTATAATATATTTATATTAGAATATAGGGATATTACTAAACTACTTATATTACTTATTAAGAAGAATATAATATTCTAATAGGGAGATAACTAAGAATAAGCCTTCTTATAGCTTAGGTAGCTTTTTAATACCTAGCTAATATTCTACTAGTTTAATCTAGAAGATAAGATTATTATTAAAACTAACTATTTAGGATTTATACTAGGAGGGGTATTCTTATAAGTTAACCTAGAGAGTATCTAATATCCTATAGTATTCTACTTATAGAGGCTCTTACTTATAGAGTATAACTACCCTATTAATAATAAGGAGCTCCTAGTAGTTCTTTCTTACCTATATCTATAGAGGGCAGAGCTATATAATATAACTACTTTTAAGGTATTAACTAATTACTAAGGGCTTAAATACTTTATAAAGAAGTAGCGCCTTATAGAGTATTAGAGCTAGTAAGTAGAGGAGCTATTCTAGTATAACTTTATTATTAAATACTACCCTAGTAAGGAAGTAATAAGCTCTAATACCCTCTCTTAGAGAGAATAGCATATACTATAAGGGTAGGATAATAAGTAGAAATAGGGAAGGGTCTTATAGCTAATAGTAGACTATACCTACCCCTATAGGGACCCTATAGCTAGCCCCTGAGTAAGGAGAAGTTAGAAGGGCTATACTAATATCCTAGATATTATAGTCTTTAATAGTAACCCTAAACTATAAGCGCTATAACTAGAAACTATAAAGAAGGATATAATATATTGGGATGTGATGAGATGGACTTGGCTGCGCAGCTTTCGAAAAGCTCCCTTAGCGCACAGACCCGTTGCAGGAAGACTATGGAGTAGAGCGTAGAGGAGAGGAGCGTAGCGGACTAGGGCATCGTTTATTTATTATTATAATTAGTACCTTAATAATCCTATACCTCGTTTTCTAGTATTTCCTTAGTAAATACGCGCCCGATTTAGATAATCTCTTTTAATTAGATCTGCGAATTATCTTATATATCTTTTAAGCCTACTTTTAATATTCTTACCTATGAATAGGTAGAGTTATATTATTTGTTGTCTTTCTGGTTCCTATCGGTTCTAGCCCTTTCTAATATAAAGCTATATATTATATAGTTACCTACTAGCTTTAGAGCTTCCTATTAGATATAAAGGCTAAGGTCTAAATTAGTAAGTATAATATTAATAGTTAGGGGAGGCTATTATTTAGAGGGAGGCTATAAATACCTAGTAGGGAGGATAATAATAACCTACTAGGGGAGCTCTATATAAAGATTATTTAATAGAGCTATAACTTAAATATAACTACCTACCTAAGCTATAATAGTATATTAGAAATAATAAGCTAGTAGTTCTACTAGCTAGAATAATTATAAATAGTATAGAGATTTATAAGGAATTATAATATCTATAAAGGGATATATATCTAGAGGTAAGCTAAGAGGGGCTTCCTAAAGCCCCTACTAGTACTTACCTAGTTATACTTAGACCTCTTAATAGACTTTATTATAGACTTACTACTTATAATAGATAATACTAGGTAATACTTATAGGTTATAATAAATAAGCTAGGTAAGTTAGTAATACTAGAGGAGATAGGTATTATAGAAGTAGAAGCTTATACCTACTAGTTCCTTACCTCCTACTTCTAGTTCTATAGGTTCTTATATAGTATTATTAGTAATTAAGGGTCTAATTAGGTAAGCTCCTTCTAGGCTAAATTCTACTACCTTACTAGTATAAGGAGGCTATTAAGTACTATATACTACTTATAAACTAATAGTAATACTAAGAGGTAGAACTAGGGGATATAAGCTATCCTATAGGTATTTATAACCTAAGTATAGGATAACTAGGGGTAGCTCTTACCTACTACTTAGCTAGCGCTCTATAATAAGGTTAGTAATATAACTAGGCTCTCGCTATTCTGCTTAGAATATAGGTACTATACTAACCCTATACTTATTATAGATAATATAGTAGAGGAGACCCCCTCTAGGGATATAATAGCTACCCTCTTAGTAATAAGGCTATAGGAAGTAGTAGACTTTATCTAAGTAAGTATTCTAATAGCCTAGTAGTATAGCGAGGAGAATGCGAACTAGTATAGAATACCTATAGAGGAGTACTAAGTAGGTAATAAGATTTAGCTTTTAATAGCTAACTATAGGAGCCTTAGGCTTAGTAAGAAGCTATTATAGTTATATTCTAAATATATTATAATAGGAGTCCTAAGCTTATATATTATTAAGTTAGATATACTTAGTAATATCTACCTAAGGTTCTATATAGACCTCCTCTAGAGAGTACTAGAGGACCCCTTACTTATATAAATAAGAATAGACCCCTAGCTACTACTAATTATAGCTAATAATAGCGAATTTAAGTAGTATATAGAGGAGATATATATAGCGCGATAGAAGGTAATTAGGTAAGGGTAGAGGTGCGAGGTCCTAGTTAAGTAGGAGGGGTATATAAAGCCTACCTAGGAGCCTATAGAAGCTATAATAGAGACTACTATAATAAATAGGTATAAAGCCCTATATAAGCTAGTTATAGATAATAATAATAATCTAGCTTATACCTAGGGGGGGACTAGCTAGGAGGGGGGATAATATTATAAGCTATACCTAGGTTAAGCCAACTTAGGCTTCTACCTAGGTTTATTACCTTAGGGAGCTACCTAGGGCTTACCTAGGGCCTACCTAGCTATTCCTTATAAACTAGTAAAATCTCTACTAGAGAGGAAAACTTCCCCTTTTCCTCTTTAGCTTAAATAAATAATATTATAGCGACTTCTTATTAAATAAACTTAGGTCTAACCCCTTATAATAAGTACTACTAGTAAGCTACTAGTAATACCTAGTATAATATACTAGAGGCTACTACCCCTACCCCTAGAATTTGTAAGTAAGTAGAAGGAATATACTACCTAAGTATAAGAAATAAGTTATAAGATTACTATAGATAGGGTATTCTATACTATAGATATAGAGGTATAATATCTTATTAACTCCTACTTAGATATTATACCCTAGTAAGTAATCTCTATTTTCTATGGAGCTAGGGGGAGTAGAGGAAGATATAGCCCTAAGGATTTTATAGCCTACTTAGATTAAATATATAAAGACCTAAATATCTAGTTATAAGCTATAGCTTAATTATAAACCCTCTAGTAGAAAGAGAATAAATCCCTAGTAACCTTCTTTTTCAGATTTAAATAAATAGTAGCTAATATAAGTAATATAAACTAGCGAAGTTAAGTCTAGATCTTACTTCTAGAGGCCTCTCTTACCAGTAGGCTAAGGGACTAGCTAATTATTATTAACCTACTAGCCAATTATAATAGCTAGCTCTTAAAGGTCTAGAGTATTATATAAAAGATAAAGTATTAGAAAGTCTCTAGGAACTACTTAGTAACCTACTAGAGACCTACTACTAAGGATATTAAGGGGGATACTTATATAATGAGAGCTATATATATCTTATAAGTTAAAGAGGCTAGACACTATAACTACTAAAACTCTAGGTCCTCCGTAGGTATCTCCCTAGTATAATACTAATAGCCTTAAAAAGGTATAAGGGACTCCTATACTTATTATACTTATAAAGTTAGAGGTTATATTACTTAATACTACCTTAATAAAGAGGACTAGCTACCTAGGGTTATAAAGGTAAAAACCCTAAAGGAAAAACTAGTATATTATAGGGTTATAAATAACTACTAGGTATGAGGGGTTAGACCTGAGTTTATTTAATAGGAGGTTACTATAATATTATTTATTTAAGCTAAAGAGGAAAAGGGGAAGTTTTCCTCTCTAGTAGAGATTTCGCTAGTCTATAGGGAATAACTAGGTAAGCTCTAGGTAAGCCCTAGGTAGCTCCCTAAGGTAATAAACCTAAGTAGAAGCCTAAGTAGGCTTAACTTAGGTATAGCTTATAATATTATCCCCCCTCCTAGCTAGTCCCCCCCTAGGTATAAGCTAGATTATTATTATTATTTATAACTAGCTTATATAGGGCTTTATACCTATCTATTATAATAGTCTCTATTATAGCTTCTATAGGCTCCTAGGTAGGCTTTATATACCCCTCCTACTTAACTAGGACCTCGCACCTCTACCCTTACCTAATTACCTTCTATTACGCTATATATATCTCCTCTATATACTACTTAAATTCGCTATTATTAGCTATAATTAGTAGTAGCTAGGGGTCTATTCTTATCTATATAGGTAAGGGGTCCTCTAGTACTCTCTAGAGGAGGTTTATATAGAACCTTAAGTAGATATTACTAGGTATATCTAACTTAATAATATATAGGCTTAGGATACTTATTATAATATATTTATAATATAACAATAATAGCTTCTTACTATACCTAGGGTTCTTATAGTTAGCTATTAAAAGCTAAACCTTATTACCTACCTAATACTCCTCTATAGGTATCCTATACTAGTTTATATTCTCCTTACTATACTATTAGGTAGCTATAATACTTATTTAGCTAAAGTCTACTACTTCCTATAGTCTTATTACTAGGAGAGTAGCTACTATATCCCTAGAGGGGGCCTCCTCTATTATATTATCTACTATAAGTATAGGGTTAGTAGAGTACCTATATTTTAAGAAGAATAGCAAGAGCCTAGTTATATTACTAACCCTATTATAGAGCGCTAGCTAGGTAGTAAATAGGAGCTACCCCTAGTTATCCTATACCTAGGTTATAAATACCTATAGGATAGCTTATATCTCCTAGTTCTACCTCTTAGTATTACTATTAGTCTATAGGTAGTATATAGTACTTAATAGCCTCCTTATATTAGTAAGGTAATAGAATTTAGCCTAGAAGTAGCCTACCTAGTTAGACCCTTAATTACTAATAATACTATATAGGAACCTATAGAACTAGAAGTAGGAGATAATAAACTAGTAGGTATAAGCTTCTACCTCTATAGTACTTATCTCCTCTAGTATTACTAACTTACCTAGCTTATTTACTATAACCTATAAGTATTAGCTAGTATTATCCTTTATAAGTAGTAAGTTTATAATAAAATCTATTAAGAGGTCTAAGTATAACTAGGTAGGTA
The DNA here is from genome assembly GCA_036785755.1 of Colletotrichum ledebouriae. Taxonomy (NCBI): domain Eukaryota; kingdom Fungi; phylum Ascomycota; class Sordariomycetes; order Glomerellales; family Glomerellaceae; genus Colletotrichum; species Colletotrichum ledebouriae. The sequence goes on from JAVHLU010000417.1 coordinate 16,710, forward strand.
CTAGTAGGGGCTTTAGGAAGCCCCTCTTAGCTTACCTCTAGATATATATCCCTCTATAGATATTATAGTTCCTTATAAATCTCTATACTATTTATAATTATCCTAGCTAATAAAACTACTAGTTTACTATTTCTAGCGTGCTATTATAGCCTAGGTAGGTAGTTATACTTAGGTTATAGCTCTATTAAATAATCTTTATATAGAGCTCCCCTAGTAAGTTATTATTATCCTCCCTACTAGGTACCTATAGCTTCCCTCTAAATATTAGCCTCCTCTAATTATTAATATTATACTTACTAATTTAGATCTTAGCCTTTATATCTAATAGGAAGCTCTAAAGCTAGTAAGTAACTATATAATATATAGCCTTATATATTATATCCTTCTTTATAGTTTCTAGCTATAGTACCTATAGTTTAGGGTTGCTATTAAAGATTATAATATCTAGGATATTAGTATAGCCCTTCTAATTTCTCCTTACTAGGGGGCTAGCTATAAGGTCCCCGCGGGGGTAGGTATAGTCTAATATTAGCTATAAAACCCTTCCCTACTTCTACCTATTATCCTATTATTATAATATATCCTATTCTCTCTAAGAGAGGGTATTAGGGGCTATTACTTCCTTATTAGAGTCGTATTTAATAATAAAATTATATTAGGATAGCTCCTCTACTTACTAGCTCTTACGCTCTATAAGGTATTACTTTTTTATAAAATATCTAAGCCCTTAGTAGTTAGTTAGTACCTTAAAGGTAGTTATATTAAATAGCTCTACCCTTTATATATATAAGTAAGAAAGACCTACTAGGGGCTCCTTATTATAAATAGGGTAGTTATACTCTATAAGCGAGAGCTTCTATAAGTAGAACGCTATAGGATATTAGGTACCCTCTAGGTTAACTTATAAGAATACCCCTCTTAATATAAATCCTAAATAGTTAGTTTTAATAATAGTCTTATCTTCTAGACTAAACTAGTAGAGTACTAGCTAGGTATTAAAAAGCTACCTAAGCTATAAAAAGGCTTATTCTTAGTTATCTCCTTATTAGAATATTATATTCCTCTTAATAAGTAATATAAGTAGTTAAATAATATCCCTATATTCTAATATAAATATATTATAATAGTTTATAAACCCTAGGGAGCTCTAGACCCCCTTTAGGGAGGTAGGGAGTAACTACCTAGTAATTACTTAGAGTTTCCTAAGGTTATAAGAGAGACCCTCTCTTATTATTATAATAAACCCTATATATTTAACCCTCTTAACTAAGAACTTATACTTTATAGGGTTAATATTTAGGCTTATATCTACTAGCCTCTAGAGGACCTCCTAGACCTTCCTCTTATAGTCTTCCCTTATTCTATTAAAGTAAATTAATATATTATTTATATAAGTAGTAATAAGGTTATTAAGAAAGTCTTATAAGGTACTATTAATATATTACTAGAAGCTAGTAGGGGTATTAGTTAGGCTAAATAAGTAAACTACTTAGTTAAATAACTTATACTAGGTATAGAATATAGTTCTCTTTTAGTACTCCTCTATTACTTCTAACTTATAAAAGGCTATTACTATATCTATCTTAGTATATTACTTAGCTATAATTACTTAATATAATATCTTAGAGATTAATAGGAGGGGGTAATAATCTTTCTTAGTAATTATATTAAGGGCCTTATAGTTAATATAGAAGCGAATTCCCTTACTTAGCTTCCTTATAAAGAGTACTAATACTCTAGTAAGTAAACTACTAGCCTTAATAAACCCCTTATCTAGGAGGCTTTATAAGGTCTTTTTTAATATTAGTAGCTCTTCTCTTAATATACTATAGAGGGGGCCCTAGGGGAGTAATAGCTCCCTCCTATCTAGTCCTAATATAAAGTTAATTTAATAGTCTACTCCTAGTTACCTAGGGGGTAATAAGTAAGCCTTATTAGGGTTAAATAGGTTAGGAAACTCCCTTAAGACCTAGCGTAGTAAATAGTATTATTAATCCTCCTTTAGTTTTAAGTTTAAGGCTTTCTTAATATTAGCTAAGCGAATAGCCTATACTAGTACCTCTATAGTACCCTCCTAGTACTTACCCTATTATCTTATTAGGTATTAGTAGATTATAAAAAACGAGGGTATATTAAGGAACCTTATAGCCCTTATTTCCTTTATAAGGGGCGTTTCTTCTTAATCCTTTAGGTATAGCCTAACTTATCCCCTCTTATAGTATACTTAGTAAGCTATAGTATTATAAATAACCTAGCTCTATTCTATCTAAGGGCGCCCTAAGAGGATATTAGGGTCTAGGTTATTAATTATATATATAAAGATATACTAGGTATAACTACTTATTTCTAGGTTAAATACTACTATACCTAGTATATTACTTAGTAATAGTTTACTAAGTATATACCCTCTTATAAGTTAGCATCTCTTCTTAATATATAAAAGGCGAAGGTATTAAGCTAGGGAAAGGTTAATTATTATATAAGTATTATTCCTAGTATTTACTAGGGTATAAGCTAGATATCTTCTATTAACTCTAACTTAAATAATAATAAGCTTATTATTAGCTAGCTATTCCTATTTATATTCTTTCTAACTTAATATCTCCTCTTTAGTATACTCTAGGGCCTAATTATACTCTAAAGTTAGTCTTTTTCTAACTCCTTATCTTCTTCTAAGGAGTTAATTACTATCTAATAGTTATTTATAACCTCGTAATATATTAGTTCTTATTTTAAAGTCTTTACTCTTATAATCCTAGGTAGCTAGTCCTCTTTATTAGAGTAGCGCTAAGTAAACTTAACCTCTAGCTCTATAAGTATAATAGATATAGGGGTCCCTTATACCTTCTAAAGCTCTTAGTATTAAACTAGGGAGATACCTAAGGAGGGCCTAGAGTTTTAATAGTTATAGGGTCTTACCTCTTTAACTTATAAGATATATATAGCTCTAGCTATATAGGTATCCCCCTTAGTATCCTTAGTAGTAGGTCTCTAGTAAGTTACTTAGTAGTTACTAGTAACCTTCTAGCGCTCTACTTTCTATATAATACTCTAGACCTTTAAGAGCTAGCTATTATAATTAGTTAGTAAGTTAATAATAATTAGCTAATCCCTTACCTTAGGGGTAAGGAAGGCCTCTAGAAGCAAGATCTAGGCTTAACTAAGCTAGTTTATACTACTTATATTAGCTATTATCTATTTAAATCTTAATAGGAAGGTTATTAGGGATTTATTCTCTTTCTACTAGAAGGTCTATAATTAAGCTATAGCTTATACCTAGATATTTAGGTCTTTATATATCTAATCTAGGTAGGCTATAAAATCCTTAGGGTTATGTTTTCCCCTGTTCCCCCTAGCTCTATAGAAAGTAGAGACTACTTACTAGGCTATAGTATTTAGGTAGGAGTTAATAAGGTATTATACCCCTATATCTATAGTACAGAACGCCCTATTTATAGTAATCTTTTACCTTATCTATTATACTTAGGTAGTATATTCCTTCTACTTACTTAAAGACCTCGGAGGTAGGGGTAATAGCCCCTAGTATATTATACTAGGTATTACTAATACCTTACTAGTAGTACTTATAGGGGTCTATTTAGCTATATATTAGCTATTCCCCTACTTAACCTCCTATAACTATTACTAGAGGGACTTTATTACTACTACTAAATTAGCCTATAATAGCTTATCTTAAGTTTTAGCTATATTACTATTAACTATCTTATTAACTAGTAGGGAGTAGCGCTTAACTTATTATTATTATTATAATAATAAGCTTAAATATATAAGGGGTTAGACCTAAGTTTATTTAATAAGAGGTTACTATAATATTATTTATTTAAGCTAAAGAGGAAAAGGGGAAGTTTTCCTCTCTAGTAGAGATTTTACTAGTTTATAGAGAATACCTAGGTAGGCCCTAGGTAGGCCCTAAGTAGCTCCTTAAGGCGGTAAACCTAGGCAGAAGCCTAGGTAGGCTTAACCCGGGCGTAGCCTATAATACTAGGTAGTAGCTAACTCCTTAGAAGAAGATAAGGAGTTAGGAAAAAACTAACTCTAGAGCGAAATTAAGCCCTAGAGCTTACTAAGGAGGAGATATTAGATTAGGAAGAATATAAATAGGAATAACTAATTAATAATAAGCTTATTATTATTTAAGTTAGAGTTAATAGAGGATATTTAGCTTATACCCTAGTAAATACTAGGGGTAATACTTATATAATAATTAACCTTTCCCTAGCTTTAAGTTTAGAATTACACCATAGCCCCTTTATAAAAAGACTATAATAAATTCACCTAGTTCGCAAGCATAATTTGGGAAATACTATATAGGTATTTTAACTTATACCCTCTACTAGTTAAGGAATATAATATAGGAACCCTATATATTCCTACTACTTATAAGCAAACCCTTATATAAGGTTAGATATACGCTACACTAGAGCTAATTATACTAGGGCTAAATAGGCTACTAAGGCTCTTATAGCCTAGAAACACTCTTACTAAACCTTTTAATAAGGTAAAAGCTACTATATAAGATAACTCCTTAACCTAAAAGGTTAACCTTCTAATAAGATAAATATTACTATATAAGAAGTAACTCCTTAACTAAAGAGGTCTTTCCTAAGAGGTTCTTATAGCTAGAAGCATAAGAAGCTCTACTGCTATAAGCAGGGCTTTATGCCTCTCCATCTTCCTTATTCTTATCCCTATAACCTACGATAAATCCTATTATATCTTAACTATATTAGCACTAGACCCTATATATAAATACGCTTAGCCTAAGTGAGGCACGCCCTTTAGAGTAAATAACGCAGAGGGGATCGCTAGAGAGTTTAGCCTCGATATATTTAATAAAACCCGCTCCTTTATTAACTACTCCGCTATATATAGAGAGCGTATTGTTAGCATGGCCCTTAAGAGGGCTCACCTTAATACCTCTATAGGGGACTCTATAAGGCGCGTCGGTGAGTATAGCTTACGCCGACTAATAGAGAGAGCGTTGCTAACGACGGCATAGTGAAGATAGTAACGACTTCTAGCGGACGAAGCGGTAATAGAGGCGGTATTTGATAGCGGCGCGGGTAGTGCGCGAGAGGACACGTTGTTATCGATATGAAGTTAAAGATCGTGAGGCTGTGGGCATGTATAAGTGCGGCTGTGGTTAGGAGAGTTATGATTACATAGCCGAAGGCTATGTATTGTCAGGAGGCGCGGAGTTAGAAGGTCTGTTGTACTTAAGCAGGTAAAATCACTATGCAGTAGCTAGAGGCCCCTTTCCCTAGCTTAATACCTTTACCTTCTATATATTAAGAAGAGATACTAACCTATAAGGGGTTATATACTTAGTAGACTATTACTAAGTAATACGCTAGGTATAGTAGTATTTAACCTAGAAATAAGTAGTTATACCTAGTATATCTTTAAGTATATAGTTAATAGCCTAGACCCTAATATCCTCTTAAGGCGCCCTTAAATAGAATAGAACTAGGTTATTTATAATACTATAGCCTACTAAGTATACTATAGGAGGAAATAAGTTAGGCTATACCTAAAGGATTAAGAAGAAACGCCCCTTATAAAGGAAATAAGGGCTATAAGGTTCCTTAATATACCCTCGTTTTTTATAATCTACTAATACCTAATAAGATAATAGGGTAAGTACTAGGAGGGTACTATAGAGGTACTAGTATAGGCTACTCGCTTAGCTAATATTAAGAAAGCCTTAAACTTAAAACTAAAGGAGGATTAATAATACTATTTACTATACTAGGTCTTAAGGGAGTTTCCTAACCTATTTAACCCTAATAAGGCTTACTTATTACCCCCTAGGTAACTAGGAGTAGACTATTAAATTAACTTTATATTAGGACTAGATAGGAGGGAGCTATTACTCCCCTAGGGCCCCCTTTATAGTATATTAAGAGAAGAGCTACTAATATTAAAAAAGACCCTATAAAGCCTCCTAGATAAGGGGTTTATTAAGGCTAGTAGCTTACTTACTAGAGTATTAGTACTCTTTATAAGGAAGCTAAGTAAGGGAATTTGCTTCTATATTAACTATAGGGCCCTTAATATAATTACTAAGAAAGATTATTACCCCCTCCTACTAATCTCTAAGATATTATACTAAGTAAGTATAGCTAAGTAATATACTAAGATAGATATAGTAATAGCTTTTTATAAGTTAGAAGTAATAGAGGAGTATTAAAAGAGAACTATATTCTATACCTAGTATAAGTTATTTAACTAACTAGTTTACTTATTTAGCCTAACTAATACCCCTACTAGCTTCTAGTAATATATTAATAGTACCTTATAAGACTTTCTTTATAACTTTATTACTACTTATATAAATAATATATTAATTTACTTTAATAGAATAAGGGAAGACTATAAGAGGAAGGTCTAGGAGGTCCTCTAGAGGCTAGTAGATATAAGCCTAAATATTAACCCTATAAAGTATAAGTTCTTAGTTAAGAGGGTTAAATATATAGGGTTTATTATAATAATAAGAGAGGGTCTCTCTTATAATGTTAAGAAACTCTAAGTAATTACTAGGTAGTTACTCCCTACCTCCCTAAAGGGGGTCTAGAGCTCCCTAGGGTTTATAAACTATTATAATATATTTATATTAGAATATAGGGATATTACTAAACTACTTATATTACTTATTAAGAAGAATATAATATTCTAATAGGGAGATAACTAAGAATAAGCCTTTTTATAGCTTAGGTAGCTTTTTAATACCTAGCTAGTACTCTACTAGTTTAGTCTAGAAGATAAGACTATTATTAAAACTAACTATTTAGGATTTATATTAAGAGGGGTACTTTTATAAGTTAACCTAGAGGGTACCTAATATCCTATAGTATTCTACTTATAGAAGCTCTCGCTTATAGAGTATAACTACCCTATTTATAATAAGGAGCCCCTAGTAGGTCTTTCTTACTTATATATATAAAGGGTAGAGCTATTTAATATAACTACCTTTAAGGTACTAACTAACTACTAGGGGCTTAGATATTTTATAAAAAAGTAATACCTTATAGAGCGCTAGAGCTAGTAAGTAGAGGAGCTATCCTAATATAATTTTATTATTAAATACTACTCTAATAAGGAAGTAATAGCCCCTAATACCCTCTCTTAGAGAGAATAGGATATATTATAATAATAGGATAATAAGTAGAAGTAGGGAAGGGTTTTATAGCTAATATTAGACTATACCTACCCCCGCGGGGACCTTATAGCTAGCCCCCTAGTAAGGAGAAGTTAGAAGGGCTATACTAATATCCTAGATATTATAATCTTTAATAGTAACCCTAAACTATAGGTATTATAGCTAGAAACTATAAAGAAGGATATAATATATAAGGCTATATATTATATAGTTACTTACTAGCTTTAGAGCTTCCTATTAGATATAAAGGCTAAGATCTAAATTAGTAAGTATAATATTAATAATTAGAGGAGGCTAATATTTAGAGGGAAGCTATAGGTACCTAGTAGGGAGGATAATAATAACCTACTAGGGGAGCTCTATATAAAGATTATTTAATAGAGCTATAACTTAAGTATAACTACCTACCTAAGCGATAATAATACGCTAGAAATAGTAAGCTAGTAGTTCTACTAGCTAGGATAATTATAAATAATATAGAGATTTATAAGGAACTATAATATCTATAGAGGGATATATATCTAGAGGTAAGCTAAAAGGGGCTTCCTAAAGCCCCTACTAGTGCCTACTTAGTTATATTTAGACCTCTTAATAGACTTTATTTTAGACCTATTACTTATAAAGGATAATACTAGCTAATACCTATAGGTTATAGTAAATAAGCTAGGTAAGTTAGTAATACTAGAGGAGATAAGTATTATAGAGGTAGAACCTTATACTTACTAGTTCCTTACCTCCTATGTCTAGTTCTTTAGGTTCCTATATAATATTATTAGTAATTAAGGGTCTAATTAAGTAAGCTACTTCTAGGCTAGATTCTACTGCTTTATTAGTATAAGGAGGCTATTAAGTACTATATACTACTTATAGACTAATAGTAGTACTAAGAGATAGAACTAGGAGATATAAGCCATCTTATAGGTATTTATAACCTAGGTATAGGATAACTAGGGGTAGCTCCTACTCGCTACTTAGCTAGTACTTTCTAATAGGGTTAGTAATATAACTAAGCTCTCGCTATTCTTCTTATAATATAGGTATTATACTAACTTTATAGCCTCTAGCTACTATATAGTGATTTTACTTGCTGAAGTATAATAGACCTTCTAACTCCGCGCCTCCTAATAATATATAGCCTTTAGTTACGTGATTATAACTCTCCTAACTATAGCCGCACTTATATATACCTATAACCTCACGATCTTTAACTTTATATCGATAATAACGTGGTTTTTGATTATTTAAACTATAAAACTATCGACTTTTCCTCTCGCGTACTACCTGCGCTGCTATTAAATACTACCTCTATTACTACTTCGTCCGCTAGTCCTCTTATTCAATTAGTTTAGCTAACGCCCTCGCAGCTATGCTATCGTTAGCAACGCTCTCTCTATATTAAAACAGTTAGCGCAAGCTATACTTACTAAGGTTCCCCTAATAGGCCTAGGCTGCCTAGGCTGCCTCTACCTTAGTAATATAGAGGACTTGCTTAAAGAATAGCTACTCTATAGGGTATATAATAACCTATTAAACTTCTATTACTAAGTTTACTTACTTAGCTCTAATATTATTATACCTTATAGAGTCCCCTATAGAGGTATTAAGGTAAGCCCTCTTAAGGGCTATGCTAATAATATACTCTCTATATATAGCAGAGTAGTTAATAAAGAAGCGGGTTTTATTAATTATATTAAGACTAAACTCTCTAGCGATCCCCTCTATATTATTTATACTAAAGGATATACCTCGCTTAGGCTTAGCGTATTTATATATAGGGTTTAGTATTAATATAGTTAAGGGATAAGGATAAGGAAGAGGGAGAGGTATAAAGCCCTACTTATAGAGCTTCTTATACTTCTAGCTATAAGAACCTCTTAGGAAAGACCTCTTTAGTTAAGGAGTTACCTCTTATATAATAGCGTTTATAGCACCTTATTAGAAGGTTAACCTTTTAGGTTAAGGAGTTATCTTATATCGTAGCTTTTATAGCACCTTTAGTACCTTACTAGAAGGTTAACCTTTTAGGTTAAGGAGGTATCTTATATAGTAGCTTTTATAGCACCTTGCTAGAAGGTTTAGCGAGGGCGTTACTATAAGAGCCTTAGTAGCCCGTTTAGCTCTAATATAATTAGCCCTAGTGTAGCGCGCGTCTAACTTTATATAAGGGTTTACTTATAAGTAATAGAAATATATAGGGTTCCTATATTATTTTCCTTAACTAGTAGAGGGTATAAGTTAAAATACCTATATAATATTTCCCGAATTATACTTGCGAACTAGGTGAATTTATTATAGTCTTTTTGCAAAGGGGCTGCGGCGTAATTCCGAACTCAATACTAACTTTATACTTATTATAAATAATATAATAGGGGAGACCCCCTCTAGGGATATAATAGCTACCCTCTTAGTAATAAGACTATAGTAGGTAGTAGACTTTATCTAAGTAAGTATTATAGCTACCTAGTAGTATAGGGAGGAGAATATAAACTAATATAGGATACCTATAGAGGAGTACTAGGTAGGTAATAAGGTTTAGCTTTTAAGAGCTAACTATAGGAGCCCTAGGCCTAGTAAGAAGCTTTTATAATTATATTATAAATATATTATAATAGGAGTCCTAAGCTTATATATTATTAAGCTAGATATACCTAGTAATATCTACCTAAGGTTTTATATTAACCTCCTCTAGAGGGTATTAGAAGACCCCTTACTTATATAAATAAGGATAGACCCCTAGCTACTACTAATTATAACTAATAATAGTAAATTCGAGTAGTATATAGAGGAGATATATATAGTATAATAGAAGGTAGTTAGCGAGGGTAGAGGTATAAGGTCCTAGTTAAGTAGGAGGGGTATATAGAACCTACCTAGGAGCCTATAGAAGCTCTTATAGAGACTACTATAATAAAGAAGTATAAAGCCCTATATAGGCTAGTTATAGATAATAATAGCAACCTAGCCTATACTTAGGGGGGGACTAGCTAAGAGGGGGGATAGTATTATAAGCTACGCCTAGGTTAAGCCTATCTAAGCTTCTACCTAGGTTTACTACCTTAAGGAGCTACCTAGGGCTTACCTAGGGCTTATCTAGTTATTTCTTATAAACTAGTAAAATCTCTACTAGAGAGGAAAACCTCTCCCTTTTCCTCTTTAACTTAAATACATAGTACTATAGTAACTTCTTATTAAATAAACTTAGGTCTAACCCCTTATATTAGTATTTAATAGATTTAAAATTTCTAGGAGGACCCCTAGTAAGCTACTAATAACCTCTAGGTAGTATTTAATTACCTCTAGGTATTTTTCTAATCTCTTTCTACCTTATTAAAAGCCTTTAAGCTAGTAAATTAAAATAATTAGCTAGTATATTCTATTTCTATCTAACTCCTAGTTATTTATTAAGTTACTTTTTAAATTATATAGGAATAGTAATACCTTTTCTTATAATTAGGCTTTATAATTATTTTATAAGTCTATAGATATATTATATTATAGCTCCTATAAATTATCTAGTTTATTATAACCCTTCTATTTAATAAGGTACTAATAGTTATATCTAGGGCCCCTATAGGTAACGATATAGTTTATTATATAGACGTTATCGTTATTATTATTAATTAGGATTTCTCATAGTAAAATAGCTAAGCTAAAAAAGGGTTTTAATTATTGAGCTCGGAATTACGCCGCAGCCCCTTTGCAAAAAGACTATAATAAATTTACCTAGTTCGTAGGTATAATTCGGGAAATACTATATAGGTATTTTAACCTATACCCTCTACTAGTTAAGGAAAATAATATAAGAACCCTATACGTTCTTACTACTTATAAGTAAACCCTCTAAATATTACTATATAAAGTCGGACGCGCGCTATACTAGGGCTAATTATATTAGAGCTAAATAGGCTACTAAGGCTCTCGTAATAATACCCTCGCTAAACCTTCTAGTAAGGTAAAAGCTACTATATAAGATAACTCCTTAACCTAAAAGGTTAACCTTCTAGTAAGGTACTAAAAGTATTATAAACGCTACTATATAAGAGGTAACTCCTTAACTAGAGAGGTCTTTCCTAAGAGGTTCTTATAGCTAGAAGTATAAGAAGCTCTACTACGAGTAGGGCCTTATACCTCTCCCTTATCCTTATCCTTATCTAACCTATAATAAATCCTTAACTATATTAGTACTAGACCCTATATATAAATATACTAAGCCTAAGCGAGGCACGCCCTTTAGTATAAATAACATAGAGGGGATCGCTAGAAAGTTTAGCCTCGATATAATTAATAAAACCCGCTCCTTTATTAACTACTCCGCTATATATAGAGAGCGTATTATTAGCATAGCCCTTAAGAGGGCTTACCTTAATACCCCTATAGGGGACTCTATAAGGCGCGATAGGGTTTTAATTATATAAGTATAAAGATATTATAAATTTAGTACTTTTTATTAATTTATAGCTTATATACTTACCCCCTATTAATTACCTATTAAATTCTAAATAGGCCTAGACATATATTAGAAAGTTTATAAAAAGGCTACCTCTACTTAATACTTTTAGTTAAAAGTAATATAAGGTCTCTTATAGTAAAAATAATAGGGGTCCTCCTCTAATTAGAAAACTTATTATATATTTTATTATACTTATAAAGTAAGTTAGTAATAGCTAACCTCTAAGTAAGTAAGCTATAAACTCTCTTATATACTACTATAATTAAAACCTTTAACTAAGGTCTAATATTATTAGGTCTATAAGGGGAATACCCTATTAATAGCTTAGTAGGTAATATCTTAGTAGCTTTATAATAAGAGTTATTATAAATAGATTAGGCGAGGTTAAGCTATATTACCTAGTTATCCTAGTTAATATTATAAAAAGTCCTTAAAAGGTACTTAATACTCTAGTTTGAGTGTTTTATTTAGCTATTAGTTTAGGGGTAAAAAGTAGTACTAATCTTCCTCTTAATAACTAATAGGTAGTATACTTTAGACTAGGAATTACTAATAAATAGTAGCTCCTAATTAGATATAATAGCCTCTAGGAGCCTAAATATAAAGAAGATATATTTAGTTAGTAGTATAGCTAACTTACTAGCTATAAGTAACTCCTTAGTAAGGATATATAGTAAGTATTTTATAAATTAGTTAATAATAATAAGAATATTATTATATAACTTATTTCTTATTATAAGAGATAGTAGTAATCTTATAATAAAGCTAATTAATATCTATTAAAAAGGCTAGGTAGGTAGTATTAAGGATACGAGTTTATTATATAAGAGGTAGTATCTTAGTTTTATATATTAGTATATTATATATATTTTAATATATTCTTTATATTAGTCTTCTATATATTCTAAAAAGACGATTTTTTAATCCTCTTTAGCGTCTTAATAACCCTTTAGTAACCTCTAGATAGTTTATTATAAAATACCCTAAGGACTCTTTTTTAAAATAAGTAACTATTAGGGATGTATAAGCCCTCTTAGTATCTTAGGGTATTAATATTATTTAATAACTACCTTATCCCTTATTATTCCTACTCCTTATTAATATAAAAAAGGTCTTCTTATTAAGCCTCTTTAACGTATTCCTAGAGCGAGGGTATAAGTTATTTTAATAAGGTATTTAATAGTTAAATACCTTATTACTACTTAGTACTTACCCTCTAGATAGTAGTCTTATTAAAATATTATAAAAGGTCTTATTAGAGCGAGTCCCTAGCTTTATTAATTTCTATATCCCCTAGTAATACTAAACGCGCTCAGCGCGGTTATCCCGCCTAAGGGCGCCTAACGCGTTTAGCGCGTTAAACGTACTTAAACGCGATAAATATATCTAAATATAATAAACCCTTATAAAAGGGCTTATCGCCTTTAAGGAGAAACCCTTTGAAATATATAGAATCTTTACCTATTTTTTTCGCCTACTATATAGATTATATTAATTAATAGTATAACCTTAATAGTTAGCTATATCCCCTTATAACTAAGAATACCCCTTATAATTAAAGAAGGTACTTAACTATATAGATAGCTAACCTTATTAAGTTTATATAAAGTAATATCTTAGTAGTTAATACTTATAGGTATTACATATTATTAAAAGCCTCTAAACTCCCCCTTTCCCTTAACTAGGAAATATTAATAAGAGATATTAACCCTTTACTATTTCCCTTAACTAGGAGATATCCCTAAGAGATATTAAACCTTAGAGATTTCCTTAACTAAGGAATATCCTAAAGAGATAATAAACCTCTCTAATAATAATACCTTATAACTTACTATTAGATTATAAGGTTAAAGAAGGTCTTAAGTCTAACCTTCTAAAACCTATTAACTATTTAACTATTATAAACTTTATAATAGCGCTTAAGTAATACCCTAATAAGTTCTATATACTACTTACCTAGAATAAGTATACCCTCCTTAGGTTAGCTATAAAAATAAGTATTATAGCTATTACTTATAAGAACTTTAAATAATATTTATTAAACTACTATAGATATATTTAAAAGTCGCTACTATATAAGGAAGTATATAAGACTATATAATATATTTAAAGTAAAGTCCTATAAGTATAGATAACTAACTTATACTTATTTACTAATACTATTAGATAGTCGTATTACTTTAACCTCCCTTATTATAATTAATATATTAAAATAGAAACTAAATAAGGCTAGATACTAGATCTAATACTCCTTTTTAAAGAGAATAAAGAGAGGGGAGGCTATAAGACCCTAAGAGATAAAGCTATAGATAAGCTAGGAGTCCTAAAACCTATATCTAAACTTAATATAATAATAATTCCTAAAGCTTTCTTAATACTCTTATTAGCTCTAGAGGAATATTATAAGTTTAGATAAAGTTTTATAAATACTCTATAGCTCCTACCTCTTAAACCTATATTAAAGGATATAACTACTATATTAATACTAGAGCTAAGCTTAAATATATTCTATATATTATTTAAAGAAAGTAAAGATATATTAAGCGCTTTATTCCTAACCTAAGGTAAAGGACTAGGTAGCTAATACGGTCTACGTAGTAGGCGAAAGATATAGGTGAAAAATCTATATATTTAGAAGGTTTTCTCCTTAAAGGCGATAAGCCCTTTTATAAGGGTTAACGCGTTTAGGTATATTTAATGCGTTAAACGCGTTAGACGCCCTTAAGCGGGATAACTACGCTAAGCGCGTTTAGTATTAATTACCTATATAAGAAGAGAAAGGTATTAGTAGCGATATATAGTATGAAATTTAATTTATACCTCCTATTATAGCAATATACTAATAAGTAGAGCTATACTATTAATATAAATAACTATATATAACCTTGCTTCCTTTCTATTTTATATATTTTATTATATCCTACTTTAGGCTAAGGGAGTCTTAGGCGTAGTATTAGCTATCTTTAAGAGGTTAGGGTAGTCCTTATCCTTGTTATTAGTAATCTCTTTAGCTATAGCTAGGGGTTAGTTAATACTAACGCTATAAGTAGTAGCTAGTTAAGTATTATCCTCGTATTACTCTAGGAATAAGTAGTAAGATTTATTACTAACCTTAGGGTATAACTTAGTAATACTATTATCTTTAGTTATAGTAATTAAGGTAGCGAGGGAGGTAATATTAGCGCGAAGGCCTTAAAGGTTTATAGCGTCTTTATACTAAACGTTAGCTATATCTATAGGCTTAGGGCTATTAAGGTCTAAAAGGGTATAAATAGCGCTTAAGTCGTTACTATTAACTATAGCCTAACTAATATAAGCATTATCCTTAGTATATATACTAGGAAACTTATATTATAGTATCTACTTAAGAATCAAGAATAGTAATATAGCGCTAAACTCCGGGTTACTTATAATTCGTTTAGTTATAAATGAGTTAAGGGCGCGGATATATATATATAGAATAAGAATAATTAAGCTATTCTAGATAAGTATATATAAGGTAAGGCGTTCCGCGCAGCGTGTAGTAATAAGGTTAGTTATATTAAAGGAATAGAGGTGCTAAAGGTATATATTAATTACCTCCTAAGTAATTAGGAACTTTATATAGGAATAGGTAAGGTAATAGAGGCTAGTAATATAAGTATAGGATTACTAGTTAATAATAACGATCTTCTTAAAACTAGAGGTAGTATTAGGCGTCTTAGTAGCGCTAGGTGCGTTAGAGGCGTTAAAGGGGCTAATATTAAAGGAAGGGTTAATATTAGTATAATTATCTAGACCTATAGCTAATGCTATACGCTTAGTAGACGACTTAGTAGCAAGGTATTATTTAGAGCTAATAAAGCCCGGGCTCTCTTATATTAGTCCCTTAGGGATAGTTATAGTAATAGACTTAAACTTATTAGTAGCTAACTTAATAAATTAGCCTAGGTTAAGGGTAATAGCGCTAGCGTTAATAATATAACCCTTAGAGAGTATTATAGTTAGAGCGATCTAGGTTTCCTTATATCTATTAAGTAAAACAGAGATATAGCTAATATATTTACTATAGGCTCGCATTCCTTTAATAGCTTTAATAATATCTATTATATTAGGGGTGCTAATACTAGTAGCTTACTTCTTAGGAGTAGCTATCTTATTAGTCTTATTCTAAGTAATAGGAGTTAATCTAGTGCTAGTTATATTAATATTAGTTAATCGTTAAGGTTTAGTATACTTAGTAGTATTAGTAGCTTAGTTATATTAGCTAGTATTAAGGGATTATTTAGGCTAAGTAGCTTTAGTAGGTTTATTAGCCAAATTATGTTTAGTAATAATAGGTTTATTATCTCTACTTAAGGCCTCTCTAGACTTAATAGAAATAGGTAAGCTAGTAATATTAGTAGTATAATATAGGTTATATTTAAGGGAGTTTTATATAATATTATAGAGAGATAGCTACTTAAGGTATAGGATAGCGTTAGGAAATTAGTAATAGAACTTAATTTAGTTTATAAATAGTAGTTAAGCGATAAGGTATATATTAGTACCTAGGTAAATAGTAAATAGGATACTAGAAATATTATAACTAGTTTTATAATATTAGGTCTCTTAGGGCCTCTAGCTACTATATAGTGATTTTACTGGCTTAAGTGTAATAGACCTTCTAACTCCGCGCCTCCTAATAATATATAGCCTTCGGTTATATGATTATAACTTTCCTAACTATAGCTATATATATATGTACCTGTTATACTAGATAGCCTTACGATCTTTAACTTTATATTAATAATAACGTGGTTTTTAATTATTTAAACTATAAAACTATTAACTTTTCCTCTCGCGCACTACCTACGCTACTAATACTACCTCTATTACTACTTCGTCCGCTAGAAGTCGTTACTATCTTTATAGCTATACTATTATTAGTAACGCTCTCTCTATATTAAAGCAGTTAGTATAAGCTATACTTACTAACGTTCCCCTAATAGGCCTAGGCTACCTAGGCTGCTTCTACCTTAGTAATATAGAGGGCCTACTTAAAGAAGGGCTACTCTATAGGGTATATAACGACCCGCTAAACTTCTACTACTAAGTTTACTTACTTAGCTCTAATACTATTACGCCTTATAGAGTCCCTATAGGGGTATTAAGGTAAGCCCTCTTAAGGGTTATACTAATAATACGCTCTCTATATATAGCGGAGTAGTTAATAAAGGAGCGGGTTTTATTAATTATATTAAGGCTATACTCTCTAGCGACCCCCTCTATATTATTTATACTAAAGGGCGTACCTCGCTTAGGATTAATATATTTATATATAAGGTCTAGTATTAATATAATTAAGGGTTAAGGATAAGGAAGAGGGAGAGGTATAAGGCCTTACTTATAGTAGAGCTTCTTATACTTCTAGCTATAAGAACCTCTTAGGAAAGACCTCTTTAGTTAAGGAGTTACCTCTTATATAATAGCGTTTATAATACCTTACTAGAAGGTTAACCTTTTAGGTTAAGGAGTTATCTTATATACTAGCTTTTACCTTACTAGAAGGTTTAGCGAGGGCGTTACTATAAGAGCCTTAGTAGCCTATTTAGCTCTAATATAATTAGCCCTAGTATAGCGCGTATCTAACTTTATGCGAGGGTTTACTTGCGAGTAGTAAGAACGTATAGGGTTCCTATATTATTTTCCTTAACTAGTAGAGGGTATAGGTTAAAATACCTATATAGTATTTCCTGAATTATGCCTGCGAACTAGGTGAATTTGTTATAGTCTTTTTGCGAAGGGGCTGCAGCGTAATTCCGAGCTTAATTAGGTCTCTTACTTAAGGGCGTACTTAAAGATCTCTTAGTTATAAATATAGGATCCTAGCTTTCTATAAGGGATCTTAATATTAGGTAGGTAGTAGCGGATATAGCTAAGGGTAATATACTTAGCGTCTTTATATTTAGAGTATTATCTATTTATAGTAAAGTAATACCTAGGTATATATAATATAAGTTGCTCTAGTAGCGCTAAGCGCGTAATAACGTAGAGCATTAGTAGGGGTTCTTAATACCTTGAAGAGGATAATAGTAATAAAGTAAGATATAAGTATAATAATAATAAAGTAATAGGGTTAAAGGTATTAACGCTCTTCTGCGAAATATATATATAGAGGGAAAAATACGCTTAATACTAGGTAGGTAAAGGTGGTAGTAATAACTAGTAGGGTTACCTAGTAATATGAATTTATTTTATATATATATACTTAAGCGCTTGTTTTTCTTATTAGTTAAATAAGAGTAAGGATTAACCTTCTAGTAAGGAGAGTAGTTATATTTATAAAGGTTCTTATAGTACTAAGGGTAAAAGGTATTTAAGAGGAAAGGTGCGATAGATATAGTTATCTTTACTAATAGGATAGATATAAATATCGCTATTATTAGGGTAAAGCCCTTAGATATACTAGACGTGCTAAATATCTTTATTTAATAATAAGGCCTTAGTTATAATACTCTTTCTAGGCTACGTATCTATTTAAGGCGCTTTAAGTAGTAGGTTCCTTATTTATAATATATATCCTATTATTCTACTAGGTTCTTCTAAAGCCTTCCTCTTAAGCGCCTTAGTAGTCTTTTACTAAGCTTTAATCCTAGTTTAATACCCTATTAGATAAGTCTTTAAGTTTATACTTATTCATAGAGCTATTCTATTTCTTATTCCTTACTTTTAAATATAATAATAAGTTTATCTATATTTGCAATATCTTTATCTATCTAAATAATATATATTAATAAGTAACTTTTTTATTTAATTAGATATTATACCTTTCCTTATATAAGGGTTCGCTTCTTAAGAATAATTTTATTCTTAAAATACTTATATACTTTAAGCTAATAAATATTATTATCTTCCTTAATATTAAGTAGGCCTTAGTAGTTATCTTAATAGTTAAATAGGTTACTCCTAGGGGCTAGTACTAGTATAAGTTAGATAATAGATATAACTAGGTAAATATTTATATTAAGTAGAATATCGAGGCGGTATACTAACTTACTAATATATTTAAGGACCTTAAATAGAATACGCTAGTAGCTATACTTTAGGTTTAGCTATCTTAGTAGGTAATATCCTAATCCTATCTTAAGATATACCTAGTTACTTAGCTTAAAGGTAACAAAACGATATTTTTTATTATACTATTCCTTTATATATAGCTAAGCTATAATAATTAAAATTTATACTTCCTCTTGGAAGATTTCGTACTTTATCTTAGGATTAGTATTACCTAAGATATTTAACGTATTATTAGTATCCCTACTATATAGGATTTAGTTTAGTAAATAACTAATAACTTATAAGTAAGCGTTATTAAGGTTATATTAAAGGCTTAGTAGTAATATCACCTAGTTATTATTAATAAGATTAAGAAAGTAATGAAGAGCTAGTTTAATAGTTTTAGTTCTTATATTCTAAAATACTATCAGTTTGAGGATAATATACTATTAAGAATCTTAACTTAGTATATAATTTAGCCTATAGTATAGTCTAAGACTTTAATAGGAACTTCTAGTTATAATTAGATATAATAGCTTTTAGGATTCCCTAGTTACTATATTAGAGGTTATAAAGAAGGAGGTATCTCTAGATCTTAGTAATATATATTAAGTAACCTAGGATAAGAAGTATTACTTTAGAGAATTTATTAGTTTTAGTAAGTACTATATTAAGTAGTAGGAAGTTCTCTACTTCGTAGCCTAAATATTATAAAGGTAGTTTAGGAAGTCTAATAATAAAGTCTATAGTAATTATATAAAAGGGAATAGCTAGTATTAATATTAGCTATATCGCGCTAAGTAGTAGTTAACGTTCTATATTTATTATTCTATATTATAAGTAGTTAGCTACGTAGTTATTAACTTATTATTTAAGATATAATATATAAAAGTGTTTATTAATAGCTCTCTATATTCGTTCCTTACTAAAGTAATAGCAGTTATTATAAGCTTCTTTAATAAGCGGCGTTACTAACTCTTTTATAACATAGAGCTTTTATTTCTTAGTATAAGCGTTAATATAGTAAAGGAGACTATTATATATAACGAAGTTAAGGTTTATATTATCTATCTTTTTATAGAGTATTTTATATACTCTACTCTAGGACTTTAAGTTAGTATATAATTAGATAAGCTTTATCTTAAAGTTATTATTCATAGATACCTCTATTATAAAGTTAATACCTATTAGTATATTATCCTATATCTTATTAAGTTCTCTAATATCCTTAACTAGGATTTCTATTATAAGTAGGCATAATAATATATCCACTATAATATTTAATATTCTAGGGATATAATAATATACTAGGGAGAATTAGCTAAGGTATTCTAATAATAAGGTAAGTTATTAAGCTCGGAATTACGCCGCAGCCCCTTCGCAAAAAGACTATAACAAATTCACCTAGTTTATAGGTATAATTTAGGAAATACTATATAGGTATTTTAACTTATACCCTCTACTAGTTATGGAAAATAATATAGGAACCCTATATATTCCTACTACTCGCAAGTAAACCCTCTAAATATTACTATATAAAGTCGGACGCGCGCCGCACCAGGGCTAATTATATTAGAGCTAAATAGGCTACTAAGGCTCTCGTAGTAATACCCTTATTAAACCTTCTAATAAGGTAAAAGCTACTATATAAGATAACTCCTTAACCTAAAAGGTTAACCTTCTAGTAAGGTACTAAAAGTACTACAAACGCTACTATATAAGAAGTAACTCCTTAACTAGAGAGGTCTTTCCTAAGAGGTTCTTATAGCTAGAAGTATAAGAAGCTTTACTACGAGCAGGGCTTTATACCTCTCCCTTATCCTTATCCTTATCTAACTTATAATAAATCTTTAACTATATTAGTACTAGACCCTATATATAAATATACTAAGCCTGAGCGAGGTACGCCCTTTAGTATAAATAATATAGAGGGGATCGCTAGAGAGTTTAGCCTCGATATAATTAATAAAACCCGCTCCTTTATTAACTACTCCGCTATATATAAAGAGCGTATTATTAGTATAGCCCTTAAGAGGGCTTACTTTAATACCCCTATAGGGGACTCTATAAGGCGCGATAGTATTAGAGCTAAGTAAGCAAACTTAGTAGCGGAAGTTTAGCAGGTTATTATATACCCTATAGAGTAGCCCTTCTTTAAGCAGGTCCTCCGCATTGCTAAGGCAGAGGTAGCCTAGGCAGCCTAGGCCTATTAGGGGTTAGTGAGTATAGCTTGCGCTAACTAATAGAGAGAGCGTTGCTAATAACGGTATAGCTAGCGGATAAAGCGGTAATAGAGGCGGTATTTAACGGCAGCGCGGGTAGTACGCGAGAGGAAAAGTCGATAGTTTCGTAGTCTATTAAATAATTAAAAACTACGTTATTATTAATATGAAGTTAAAGATCGTGAGGCTATAGGTATATATAAGTGCGGCTATAGTTAGGAGAGTTACGATTACGTGACCGAAGGCTATATATTATCAGGAGGCGCGGAGTTAGAAGGTCTGTTGCACTTAAGCAGGTAAAATCACTATGCAGTGGCTAGAGGCCAATAAGGTAAGTTATAAGTTAGACCTTATCTTATCCTCTAACTATAGCGATATTTATTTAATAATATTATATATTACTAAATAGTTAGTAAGTATAATTATAAAGTCTTATGTTAATAAATATAATATTACTTAATTCTTCTTTACTACCTAAACTAAGCAAGCTACTTTAAGTTGAATAGGCTAATATTTCCATTTAGCTTAGTTAAGGGCTTTGCTAATATAAGCGATTAGGCGTATATTAGTACGCTTAATAGGGTCGCAAGGCTTCTACTTAACGTTGTTAGCTAGCTAGAGGATTAGCGCGGAGTATCTATATTTCTTTAATAAGTTAAGCTAAATAAATAGCTACTTATCAGGGTTATAATAAAGTAAGGCGTTATCTGCTATTAATATATCCTTAATATTATTAAAGCTAGCTTCTTCTTCTAGTATAGGTTTAAAGCTTCTTTTTTAATAGAGGACCTTTTATATAGCACCTTTATCCTTTCCTTAAGCTTAGGCTTTAGTAAGTAATATTATTTTATATTATTAGAGTAGTTAAATATAATTACTATAATATAGTATTATATATTATAGGAAACTAGTTACCACTATCTAGTATTTAAGCTAGCGAAGGTTGCAGGGGTACTTAATCTTCTTAATAATATTAATATAGTCCTATATATTTAATAGTCTAAATATATTAATAGTAAAGCTAAGTAGCTTAATAGAAGGGTATCCTATAAATAACTTTTTTATAGAGAGCGAGAGCCTAATATTAGCAAAGAGTTTAAGAATCGCGTTAAGGTGCTTAAGGTAGGTACTAAGGTTTTTTAAGGTAATAATAATATCGTTAATAAATATATAAGTATATTCCTTATATAGTTATAAAAGTTTATCTATAACGTATTAAGCGTAAGTAAGCGAATTATAGAATCCTATTAGTACTACTTTTAAGCGGTCTTATTTATAATAGCTAACTATAGTAAATTAGTCCTAATATTCCTTCTTAACGAGGAATTAGTAAAAGAAGGACTAAGTATTAATTATAGTAATCTATAGTTTGTTATAAAGGCGTTTAATAACGTCTTGCTATAGTAGTATAGGGTATATATTAGGGATTATAGCTTTATTAAGAGCATATAGGTCTATAACTATTCGACCCTTATGCTTACTATTTATAATTTGCTATATTATAAATACTAGGGCTCCAAATAGTATAGGTCTAGAGTTACCCTATTCTATATAGTTCTGCGTATAAAGCCTATCTACGGTTTTATTAATAAGTTTCTTATTTTCTTTACTAACTAGGTAAGGTTATTATCTAATATTTATATTCTACTATCCTTTAATAAGTTTAACCTTAAGGTATTAATCCTCTAGAAGGTTAATTAGTTATGAGTCCTTCTAGATAGTAGGATAATACGATATAAACTCTTTAAGGTATTAAATAGCTTTAGCGTCTTAGTTATATATATATATACCTTCCTTAGTAATAACTACTAGTAAGTTTTTAGGCTTAGTTATACCTATCTTATTATTTAACTTAATATTCCCCTTATAGATATCTCTACGATTTAGTATTATATTATCCTTTATTATACCTTAGCTAGCAAGCGCTTCCTTACTAGTTAGGTTAGAGATCTCTACTTATTTATTAACTAGTAGTTCTAATAGCTAAATAAGTATTATAAGATTGCGATCTAAAAGGTTAAAAATAGTATAATACGTTAGATTCTTATATAATAGTATTAAAAAGGCTATTTATAGTTAATCGCAAGTCTTTAGCTTAAGGTATCTATTAGACTTAAAGGGCGCTAGGGTTCTAAGTTTAGTGCCTTATTTAATCTTTAATAGGTAAGGAGCGTTATTAATAATAGGAAGAAGTAGTGAATTACTTATATATATATATATATACCCTTCGTGCTTTAAGCTAAATAGTGCGAGGGGTTAGACCCGAGTTTATTTAATATAAGGTTGCTATAATACTATTTATTTAAGCTAAAGAGGAAAAAGGGGAAGTTTTCCTCTCTAGTAGAGATTTCGCTAGTCTATAGGGAATAACTAGGTAAGCCCTAGGTAGACCCTAGGTAGCTCCTTAAGGTAATAAACCTAGGTAGAAGCTTAAGTAGGCTTAACCTAGGCGTAGCTTATAATACTATCCCCCCTCCTAGCTAGCTCCCCCCTAGGTATAAGCTAGGTCGCTATTAGTATCTATAACTAGTCTATATAAGGCTTCGTACCTATCTACTATAGTAGTCTCTATAATAGCCTCTATAGGCTCCTAGGTAAGCTCTATATACCCCTCCTACTTAACTAGGACCTTATATCTCCGCCCTCGCCTAACTACCTTCTATTACGCTATATATATCTCCTCTATATACTACTCAAATTCGCTATTATTAGTTATAATTAGTAGTAGCTAGGGGTCTATCCTTATCTACGCGGGTAAGGGGTCCTCTAGTACTCTCTAGAGGAGGTCTATATAGAACCTTAGGTAGATATTACTAGGTATATCTAACTAAATAATATATAAGCTTAGGACTCTAACTATAATATATTTATAGTATAACTATAATAGCTTTTTATTAAGTAAAGGGCTCTTATAATTAGCTATTAAAAGCTAAACCTTATTACCTACCTAATACTCCTCCGCGGGCATCCTATACTAGTTTATATTCTCCTTGCTATACTACTAGGTAGCTATAATACTTATTTAGATAAAGTCTACTACTTCTTATAGTCTTATTACTAAGAGAGTAGCTACTATATCCCTAGAGGGGACTTCCTCTATTATATTATTTACTATAGGTATAGGGTTAATATAATACCTATATTCTAAGAAGAATAGCAAGAGCCTAGTTATATTACTAACCCTATTATAAAGTACTAGCTAGGTAGTAGGTAGGAGCTACCCCTAGTTATCCTATACCTAGGTTATAAATATATATAAGATAGCTTATATCTCCTAGTTCTATCTCTTAGTACTACTATTAGTCTATAGGTAGTAAGTAGTACTTAATAGCCTCCTTATACTAGTAAGGTAGTAGAATTTAGCCTAGAAGTAGCTTACCTAGTTAGACCCTTAATTACTAATAATACTACTAGGGAACCTATAGAACTAGAAATAGGAGGTAAGGAACTAGTAAGTATAAGCTTCTACCTCTATAATACCTATCTCCTCTAGTATTACTAACTTACCTAGCTTATTTATTATAACTTATAGGTATTAGCTAGTATTATTCTTTATAAGTAGTAAGTTTATAATAAAGTCTATTAAGAGGTCTAATTATAGCTAGGTAGGTATTAATAGGGGCTTAAGGAAGCCCCTCTTAGCTTACCTCTAGATATATATCCCTCTATAGATATTATAGTTCCTTATAAATCTCTATACTATTTATAATTATCCTAGCTAATAGAACTACTAGCTTACTATTTCTAGCGTGCTATTATAGCCTAGGTAGGTAGTTATACTTAAGTTATAGCTCTATTAGATAATCTTTATATAGAGCTCCCCTAGTAGGTTATTATTATCCTCCCTACTAGGTACCTATAGCTTCCCCCTAAACGTTAGCCTCTTCGAACTATTAATATTATACTTACTAATTTAAACCCTAGCCTTTATATCTAATAAGAAGCTCTAGAGCTAGTAGGTAATTATATAATATATAGCTTTATACGTCGTGTCCTTCCTTGCGGTTTCTAGCTATAGCGCCTATAGTTTAGGGTTGCTATTAAAGACTATAGTATCTAGGATATTAATATAGCCCTTCTAACTTCTCCTTACTAGGGGGCTAACTATAAGGTCCCTATAGGGGTGGGCGCGGTCTAGTATTAGCTATAAGACCCT
The DNA here is from genome assembly GCA_036785755.1 of Colletotrichum ledebouriae. NCBI lineage: Eukaryota > Fungi > Ascomycota > Sordariomycetes > Glomerellales > Glomerellaceae > Colletotrichum > Colletotrichum ledebouriae. The sequence continues at coordinate 41,735 of JAVHLU010000417.1, forward strand.
CCCCTATATCTACTCGTTATCCTACCCTTATAGCGTATCCTATTCCCTCTAAGAGAGGGCGTTAGGGGCTACTACTTCCCTATTAGGGTCGTATTTAATAGTAAAATTATACTAGGATAGCTCCTCTACTTACTAGCTCTAGCGCTCTATAAAGCGCTACTTCTTTATAAAGTATTTAAGCCCCTAGTAATTAGTTAGTACTTTAAAAGTAGTTATATTATATAGCTCCGCCCTCTATATATATAGGTAAGAAAGGATTACTAGGAGCTCCTTATTATAAATAGAGTAGTTATATTCTATAGGTAAAAGCTTCTAGGAGTAGAACGCTATAGGGTGCTAGGTACCCTCTAGGTTAACTTATAAGAATACCCCTCCTAATATAAATCCTAAATAATTAGTTTTAATAATAGTCTTATCCTCTAGATTTAATTAGTAGAGTACTAGCTAGGTATTAAAAAGCTACTTAAGATATAAGAAAGCTTATTCTTAATTATCTCCCTACTAGAACGTTACGTTCTTCTTAATAAGTAGTATAAGTAGTCTAATAATATCCCTATATTCTAATATAAATATATTATAATACTTTATAAACCCTAGGAAGCTCTAGACCCCCTTTAGGGAGGTAGGGGGTAACTACTTAGTAATTACCTAGAGTTTCTTAGGGTTATAAGAGAGACCCTCTCCTATTATTATAATAAACCCTATATACTTAACCCTCTTAACTAAGAATTTATACTTTATAGGGTCGAGGTTTAGGCCTATATCTACTAGCCTCTAGAGGACCTCTTAGACCTTCTTCTTATAGTCTTCCCTTATTCTATCTAAGTAAATTAATATATTATTTATATAAGTAGTAATAAAGTTATTAAGGAATTCCTATAGGGTATTATTAATATATTACTAGAAGCTAGTAGGGGTATTAGTTAAGCTAAATAAGTAGACTACTTACTTAAATAACCTATACTAGGTATAGAATATAGTTCTCTCCTAGTACTCCTCTACTACCCTTAGCTTATAGAAAGCTATTACTACGTCTATTAATATATTACTTAGCTCTATTTACCTAGCGTAGCGTCTTAGAGATTAGTAGGAGAGGGTAGTAGTCTTTCTTTATAATTACGTTAAGGGCCCTATAGTTAATATAGAAGCAAATCCCCCTATTAGGCTTCCTTATAAAGAGTACTAGTACCCTAGTAGGTAAGCTACTAGCCCTAATAAACCCCTTATCTAGGAGGTCTTATAGGGTCTTTTTTTAATACTAGTAGCTCTTCTCTTAATATACTATAGAGGGGGCCCTAGGGGAGTAGTAGCTCCCTCCTATCTAGTTCTAGTATAAGGTTAATCTAATAATCTACCCCTAGTTACCTAGGGGGTAATAGGTAAGCCTTATTAGGGTTAAATAGGTTAGGAAACTCCCTTAAGACCTAGTTTAGGAGATAGTATTATTAATCCTCTTTTAGTCTTAGGTTTAAGGCTTTCTTAATATTAGATAAGCTAATAGCCTATACTAGTACTTCTTTAGTACCCTCCTAGTACTTACCTTATTATCTCGCTAGGTATTAGTAGATTATAGAGAATAAGGGTATATTAAGGAACCTTATAGCCCTTATTTCTTTTATAAGGGGAGTTTCTTCTTAGTCCTTTAGGTATAGCCTAACTTATCCCCTCCTATAGTATACTTAGTAGGTTATAGTATTATAAATAACCTAGCTCTATTCTATCTAAGGGCGCCTTAAGAGGATATTAGGGTCTAGGCTATTAACTATATATATAAAGATACGCTAGGTATAGCTACTTATTTTTAAGTTTAATGCTATTATACCTAGCGCGTTACTTAGTAATAGTCTACAAAGTATATACCCTCTTATAGGTTAGTATCTCTTCTTAATATATATAAGGCAGAGGTATTAGGCTAGGGATAAGTTAATTATTATATAAGTATTACTCCTAGTATCTACTAGGGTATAAGCTAGATATCCTCTATTAACTCTAACTTAAATAATAATAAGCTTATTATTAGCTAGCTATCCCTATTTATATTCTTCCTAACTTAATATCTCCTCCTTAGTAAGCTCTAGGGCTTAATTTCGCTCTAGAGTTAGTTTTTTCCTAACTTCTTATCTTCTTCTAAGGAGTTAGTTACTACTTAGTAGTTATCTATAACCTTATAGTATACTATTTCTTCTTTTAAGGTTTTTACTTTTATAACCCTAGGTAGCTAGTCCTTCTTACTAGGGTAGCGCTAGGTAATATAGCCTCTAGTTCTATAAGTATAATAGGTATAGGGGTCCCTCGTGCCTTTCTAAGGTTATTAGTATTATACTAAGGAGGTACCTAAGGAGGATCCGGAGTTTTAGTAGTTATAATATCTTATTCCTTAACTTATAAGATATATACTACTCTAGTTATATAGGTATCCCCCTTAGTATCCTTAGTAGTAGGTCTCTAGTAGGTTACTAGGTAGTTACTAATAACCTTCTAGCGCTCTACTTTCTATATAATACTCTAGACCTTTAAGAGCTAGCTATTATAATAAGCTAGTAAGTTATAGTAATTAGCTAATCCCTTAGCTTAGGGGTAAGGGAGGCCTCTAGAAGTAAGATCTAGACTTAGCTAAGCTAGTTTATATTACTTATATTAGCTAGTATCTATTTAAATCTTAATAAGAAGGTTACTAGGGATTCGTTCTCTTTCTACTAGAGGGTCTATAGTTAGGCTATAGCTTATACCTAGATATTTAGGTTCTTATATATCTAATCTAGGTAAGCTATAAAGTCCTCGGGGTTATATTTCCCCCTACCCCCCCTAGCTCTATAGAAAGTAGAGACTACTTACTAGGCTATAGTATCTAAGCAGGAGTTAATAAGGTACTATACCTCTATATCTATAATATAGAACGCCCTATCTATAGTAATCTTATACCTTATCTACTATACCTAGGTAATATATTCCTTTTATTTACTTAAAAGCTTTAGGGGTAGGGGTAGTAGCTTCTAGCGTACTATACTAAGTATTACTAATACCTTACTAGTAGTACTTATAGGGGTCTATATAGCTATGCGTTAGCTATTTCCCTACTTAACCTCTTATAACTATTACTAGAAGGACTCTATTACTACTACTAAATCGGCTTATAATAGCTTATCTTAAGCTTTAGCTATACTATTATTAACTATCTTACTAACTAATAGGGAGTAGCGCTCGACCTATTATTATTATTATAGTAATAAGCTTAAATATATAAGGGGTTAGACCTAAGTTTATTTAATATAAGGTCGCTATAATACTATTTATATAAGCTAAAGAGGAAAAAGGGGAAGTTTTCCTCTCTAGTAGAGATTTCACTAGTCTATAGGTAATAACTAGGTAGGCCCTAGGTAAGCCCTAGGTAGCTCCTTAAGGCAGTAAACCTAGGCAGAAGCGCAGGTAGGCTTAACCTAGGCGTAGCCCGTAACAAATAGAAGGGACTCTATTTTACTAATAGTATATTAATTTAAATAGCAGAGCGATTATATAGCGCGATAGTTATATTTCTAATAGTATATATATTATAAACCTTTAGGGGGACTTTTAAGTAGATCTAAGAAGGAATTTAAATATTATTATAAGATATAATCTAGATATATAATTCCGAGTTTAGGATATTAAGCCTATTAGGTATATTAAAGTCTTACTCTATAAGTAGACTAGTATCTAAGTATAGGATAAGCTATATACCTATATAGAGCTTCGTAGTTATTATCTAACTATTAGGTTATTATCCTTATATAAGAATTATAAAAGTTATCTAGGTAATAGTCTTAAGGCTTCTTACGCCTTAGAGCTTAAATACCTTAGGTTCTCTTAAGAGGGTATAGAATTATTATAAGTAGGCTTCGCTTATAACTAAGCGGTCTGCGCTAGTATTAACGTAGACTACGATTAGTAGTCTATCGCGATAGCCTTGGATAATAATCTTAGCGTATATATAATAGCATAAATATATAACTATATATTACTATAGCTTAATAGGACTAATAAGCGTTATATTTAGCTCAGGGGATAGAAGGGTCTAATGCGAGAAGATACCCTCGAAGTTAGTATATAACTTAGCGTTATAAAGGTAGGTTTTATAAGAGCAGATTCCGGGATCCTTAAGGAGCGAATTTTAAAATAAGTTAATATTAAAAATAGGGTACTTATCCTTATATCTAGGGATATAACCTAGAGGGTATTCGTAATAATAAGCAGGTTAAGTAACTAGGCTAATATTCTTAGGATCGTTTTCCTATTGCTCTTAGTTATCCTCGTTACTAGTACTAATAACTAAGTCTTCTTTATATACGTCTGAATCCTCGCTAGCTTTAATATACTAGATATAGTCGAAGTCGCCTTTATCTAACGAAGTATATACTTCCTCTTCTACTCGCTTATAATTAATCCCCTTTATTATATAAGCTAAAGGGTAACTAGGTAGTTAAGAACGTACCTGAACGCGTTAACTAGGCTATTTACGTTAGTATTCGGGCCTTCGTTATTAGTTAAACCGAATTTCCTTATAAGAGGAGCTTAATAAGGGTTTAGTAGCGATATTAGTAGCTTGCTTTATAGGTCTTAATAATAATAAGATAGTTATAGTCTCCTTTAGGTTCGTATAGTATAGATAATAAGTAGTAATAATACAGCTTATCCTTAAGGTCTCTTTTAATAATAATTATATTAAACTAGTTCCTATATAAGTCGCCTTAATAGATAGTTAGACTAGGGCTCGCTAGGATCCTTTAATAACTATTTAATACTAACTAGGGACTATCTTCTATAGGCTTATAATAAACTTATTATAGTTTATTTTACTAGTTAGTTAAGGAATACTAATAACTAGCTCTACGTCTATCTTATTATATATAATAGTTAATACCTTGGCTTCGCTCTCCTTAGTATCCTTATAAAGTCGAGCTACCTTAGTTATCTAGTATTGAATATCGCATAGAGTATACCTCTCCTTTATTAAATATACTTTAGTAATTTTATATAGTGAATAGAAACGTTCGAGTAGTAACTCTTTCTAATAGCTTAATCTATAATTAGGGTCCTTAAGTTCTATTATCTTATCTAATATTAGGTTAGTATAGTACTAGTCTAATATATACCTTAATAAGGTTTAATATAAGTTAAGGGTAGCTATAGCTAGGTTACTATTATCTAATTTAACATAGCTATTAATAGTATTAATAAAACGGTATATATTCTAGTAGACGATCTTTAAACTACTATTAATATATATATTATTAACTTCGTTATTATATAAAAGTAGATTAAATAACCTAATTATATTAGTCTTAAAATAAGGGGTGCTATGCCTAGGTTCTATAACTAATATACTAGTTATTACTTATACTACCCCTTCTTTATCTATAGAGAGAAGGAATATAAGGAGGTTATAGCTAACTAAGAACTTATTAGGGTTAGATAATAGTTTAATAGTATCTCTTAGCCTAGCTAGTAGTTAAGGGTATTAATTGCTTTAGCTATTACTATTCCTATAGCTAGGGCTACCTCCTCTACTATTTTAGCCCTCGGGGTTGCTATTATTACCTCTATTACTAAGATCTCTAGGTAGTATAGATAGTAATAGTAGTAGAGGAGCATTCTCTATATATTTAATATCCTAATTATATCTTTTGCCTTTATTAAGGTTTAATAGTCTAGGTTCTAGTTCCTAGGCGCCTATCTTAGTATATTACTTACCCTAGCTATAGATACTAGGGTAACTCTATATATTACTTAGCGTAGGCATAAGAGGGCTACCTATTCCTTTTCCTTAGCTTAGGAATAAAGTACTTAATATATCTTTACTTTCTTTAAATAATATATAGAATATATTTAAGCTTAGCTTTAGTATTAATATAGTAGTTATATCCCTTAATATAGGTTTAAGAGGTAGGAGTTATAGACTATTTATAAAGCTTTATCTAAACTTATAATATTCCTCTAGAGTTAATAGGAGTATTAAGAAAGCTTTAGGGATTATTATTATATTAAGTTTAGATATAGGTTTTAGGATATCTAGCTTATCTATAGCTTTAGCTCTTAGGGTCTTATAGCCTCCCCTCTCTTTATCCTCTTTAAAAGGGAGCATTAGGTTTAGCGTCTAGTCCTATTTACTTTCTATCTTAATATTCTAATTATAATAAGGGAGGTTAAGGTAATACTACTATCTAATAGTATTAGTAAATAGTTATAAGTTAGTTATCTATACCTATAGGACTTTACCTTAAATATATTAAGTAGTCTTATATACTTCCCTATATAGTAGTAACTTTTAAATATATCTATAATAGTTTACTAAATATTATTTAAAGTTCCTATAAGTAATAGCTATAATACTTACTTTTATAGTTAACCTAAGGAGGGTATACTTATTCTAAGTAAGTAGTATATAAAACCTATTAGGGTATTACTTAAGCGCTATTATTAACTTTATAATAATTAAATAGTTAATAAGTTCTAGAAGGTCGGACTTAAGACCTTCTTTAACCTCACTATCTAAGAGTAAGTTATAGGGTATTATTATTAGAGAGGTTTATTATCTCTTTAGGATATTCCTTAGTTAAGGAAATCTTTAAGGTTTAATATCTCTTAGGGACGTCTCCTAGTTAAGAGAAATAGTAAAGGGTTAATATCTTTTCTTAATATTTCCTAGTTAAGGGAAAGGGGGAGTTTAGAGGCTTTTAATAATATATAATACCTATAGGTATTAACTACTAAGATACTACTTTATATAAGCTTAACGGGGTTAGCTATTTATATAGTTAAGTACCTTTCTTAATTATAAGGGATATCCTTAGTTATAAGGGGATATAGCTAACTATTAGGGTTATACTACTAATTAATATAGTCTATATAGTAGGTGAAGAATATAGGTAAAACATCTATATATTTAGAGGGTTTTCTCCTTAAAGGTAATAAGCCCTTTTATAAGGGTTAACGCGTTTAGGTATATTTAATGCGTTGAATGCGTTGGACGCCCTTGAGCGGGATAACCGCGCTAAGCGCGTTCGGTATTAGTAGCCCTCTTATACCTAAGCTAAGTAACCTATAGAGCTACCCTAGCGCCTATTACTAGTATAAGTAGCGTAGTAAGACAGGCGCCTAGGAACTACAAGCTAGATTATTAAACCTTAATAAAGGTAAAGGATATAATTAGGATATTAAATATAAAGAGGATACTCCTCTACTACTATTACTACCTATACTACCCGGAGATCCTAATAATAGAGGCGATAATAGCAACCCCGAGGGCTAAAATAGTAGAGGAGGTAGCCCTAGCTATAGTAGTAGTAATAGCTAAGGCGATTAATACCCTTAACTATTAGCTAGGCTAAGAGATACTATTAAACTATTATCTAACCCTAATAGGTTCTTAGCTAGCTATAACTTCCTTATATTCCTTATTTCTATAGATAAAGAAGGGGTAATATAGGTAATAGCTAGTATATTAGTTATAGAACCTAGGCATAGTACCCCTCGTTTTAAGACTAATATAATTAGGTTATTCGATCTGCCTTTATATAATAACGAAGTCGATAATATACGTATTAATAGTAGTTTAAAGACTATCTATTAGAATATATACTATTTTACTAATACTATTAATAGCTATATCGAGTTAGATAATAATAACCTAGCTATAGCTACCCTTAACCTATATTAAACCTTATTAAGGTATATATTAGACTAGTACTATACTAACCTAATATTAAATAAGAAGGTAGAACTTAAGGACCCTAATTATAGATTAAACTATTAGAAAGAGTTACTACTTAAACGTTTTTATTTACTACATAAAATTACTAAAGTATATTTAATAAAGGAGAGGTATACTCTATATAATATATGCGATTAACGCGATATTTAATACTAGATAATTAAGGTAGCTTAACTTTATACGGATACTAAGGAGAGCGAAGCTAAGGTATTAACTATTATATATAATAAGATAGATATAGAGCTAGTTATTAGTATTCCTTAACTAACTAGTAAGACGAATTGCGATAAGTTTATTATAAGCCTATAGAAGATAGTCCCTAGTTAGTATTAAATAGTTACTAAAGGATCCTAGCGAGCCCTAGTCTAACTATCTATTAAAACGACTTATATAGGAACTAGTTTAACGCGATTATTACTAAAAGAGACCTTAAGAATAAGCTGCAGTACTACTACTTATTATCTATACTATACGAACCTAAAAGAGACTATAACTAGCCTATTATTATTAAGACCTATAAAGCAAGCTACTAATATTACTACTAAACCCTTATTAAGCTCCTCTTATAAGGAAATTCGGTTTAATTAATAATAAAGGCCTAAATACTAATACGAATAGCCTAGTTAACATATTTATTATTCTTAACCGCCTAGCTACTCTTTAGCGTATATGGTAAAGGGGACTAGTTATAAGTAAGCAGAAGAGGAAGCATATACTTCGTTAACTAAGGGTAACTTTAACTATATCTTGTATATTAAAGCTAGCGAGGATTCAGAGTTATATAAAGAAGACTTAGTTATTAGTACTAATAACGAGGATAACTAAGAGCAATAGGAAGACGATCCTAAGTATATTAACCTAGTTACTTAACTTATTTATTATTATAACTACCCCCTAGGTTATATCCCTAGATATAAGGATAAGTACCCTATTTTTAATATTAACCTATTCTAAAATTCGCTCCTTAAGGATCCTAGAATCTACTTATGCGAAACGTGCCTTTATAACGCTAAGCCCTATACTAACTTTAAGGGTATTCTCTCGTACTAGACCCTTCTATCCCCCTAGCTAAACATAACGCTTATTAGTCCTATTAGGCTATAGTAATATATAGTTATATATTTATACTATTATATATATACTAAGATTATTATCTAAGGCTATAATAACGGACTGCTAATTATAATCTATATTAATACTAGCGTAGACCGCTTAGTTATAAGTAAAGCCTGCTTATAGTAGTTCTATACCCTCTTAAGAGAACCTAAGGTATTTAAGCTCTAAGGCGTTAGAAGCCTTAAGACTATCGCCTAGGTAACTTTCTCTATCCTTATATAAGGATAATAACCTAATAGTTATATAATAACTACTAAGCTCTATATAAGTATATAGCTTATCCCTTATTTAAGTACTAGCTTACTTATAGGGTAAGACTTTAATATACCTAATAGGCTTAATATCCTAAACTTAGAATTATGTATCTAGATTATATCTTATAATAATATTTAAATTCCTTCTTAGATCTACTTAAAAGTCCTTTTAAAGGTTTATAATATATATACTACTAGAAATATAACTATTACGCTATATAATTACTCTACTATTTAAATTAATATACTATTAGTAAAATAGAGTCCCTTCTATTTAGCTTAAAGCATAAAGAGTACATATATATATATATATAGGTAATTTACCGCTCGTTCCTATTATTAATAACGCTCCTTACCTATTAAAGATTAAACGAGGTACTAAACCTAGAACCCTAGCGCCCTTTAAGTCTAATAGATACCTTAAGCTAAAGACTTGTAATTAACTATAAATAGCTTTTTTAATATCGTTATATAAGGATCTAATATATTATACTATTTTTAACCTTTTAGATTATAACCTTATAATACTTATTTAGCTACTCGAACTACTAGTTAATAAATAAGTAGAGATCTCTAACCTAACTAGTAGAGAAGCGCTTACTAACTAAGGCGTAATAAAGGATAATATAACGCTAAATCGCAGAGATATCTATAAGGGGAATATTAACCTAAATAGTAAGATAGGTATAACTAAGCTTAAAAACTTACTAGTAGTTATTACTAAGGAAGGTATATATATCTATAACTAAGATACTAAAGCTATTTAATACCTTAAAGAGGTTATATTATATTACCTTACTATCTAGAAGGACTAAGGACTAATTAACCTTCTAGAGGATTAATACCTTAAGGTTAAACTTATCAAAAGATAGTAGAATATAAATATTAGATAATAACCTTACTTAGTTAGTAAGGAAGATAAGAAACTTATTAATAAAGCTTTAGATAAGCTTTATGCATAGGATTATATAAAATAGGGTAACTCTAGACCTATGCTATTTAGAGCCGTAGTATTTTTAATATAGCGAATTATAGATAGTAAGTATAAGGGTTAAATAGTTATAGACCTACGTGCTCTTAATAAAGCTATAATCCCTAACGTATACCCTATACTATTATAGTAAGATATTATTAAACGCCTTCGTAGCAAACTATAGATTACTATAATTAATACTTAGTTCTTCTTTTACTAATTCCTTATTAAGAAGGAATATTAGGACTAATTCACTATAATTAGCTATTATAGATAAGAATACTTAAAGGTAGTGCTAATAGGATTTTATAATTTACCTACTTATACTTAATATACTATAGATAAACTTTTATAACTATATAAGGAATATACTTATATATTTATTAATAATATTATTATCGCCTTAAAGGACCTTAGCACTTACCTTAAGCCCCTTAATATATATCTCTTGAACTCTTTGCTAATATTAGGCTCTCGCTCTCTATAAAAAAGCTATTTATAGGATACCCTTCTATTAAGCTACTTAGCTTTACTATTAATATATTTAGACTATTAAATACGTAGGACTATATTAATGCTATTAAGAAGATTAAGTACCCCTATAACCTTTGCTAGCTTAAATATTAGATAGGGGTAATTAGTTTCTTATAATATATAATACTATATTATAGTAGTTATATTTAACCGCTCTAATAATATAAAATAACGTTACTTACTAAAGCCGAAGCTTAAGGAAAGGATAAAGGTACTATATAAAAGGTTTTCTATTAAAAAAGAAGCTTTAAACCTATACTAGAAGAAGAAGCTAGCTTTAATAATATTAAGGATATATTAATAGTAGATAACGCCTTATTCTATTATAACCTTAATAAGTAGCTATTTATTTAGCTTAATGTATTAAAGGAATATAGATACTCCGCGCTAATCTTCTAGCTAGCTAATAATATTAAGTAGAAGCTTTATAACCCTATTAAGTATACTAATATACGCCTAATTACTTATATTAGTAAAGCCCTTAACTAAACTAAATAGAAATATTAACTTACTAAACTTAAAGTAGCTTACTTAGCTTAGGTAGTAAAGAGGTATTAGCTAATATTATATTTATTAAGCCGAGACCCTATAATTATACTTACTAACTATTTAGTAATATATAATATTATTAAATAAACGTCGCTATAGTTAGAGGATAAGATAAGGTCTAACTTATAACTTACCTTATTATTAGAATATCTTAGCTAATTCTCCCTAGTATATTATTATATCCCTAGAATATTAAATATTATAGCAGACGTGTTATTATACCTATTTATAATAGAAATCCTAATTAAAGACGTTAGAGAACTTAATAAGATATAGGATAATATACTAATAAGTATTAACTTTATAATAGAGTTATCTTATAATAATAATTTTAAGATAAAGCTTATCTAATTATATACTAACTCGAAGTCCTAGAGCAGAGTATATAAAATACTCTGCGAAAAGATAGATAATATAGACCTTAACCTTATTATATATAATAGTCTCCTTTACTATATAAACCCTTATACTAATAAACGAAGGCTCTACGTTCTAAAGGAGTTAGGAACGTCGCTTATTAAAGAAGCTTATAATACCTACTATTACTTTAGTAAGGAATAAACGTAGAGAGCTATTAATAAATACTTTTATATACTACGTCTTAAACAATAAGTTAATAACTATATAGCTAACTACTTATAATATAGAATAATAAATATAGAACGTTAACTACTACTTAGCGCGATATAGCTAATATTAACGCTAGCTATTCCCTTTTATATAATTACTATAGATTTTATTATTAGACTTCCTAAAATACCTTTATAATATTTAAGCTATAAAATAGAGAACTCCTTACTACTTAATATAGTACTTATTATAACTAATAAGTTCTCTAAGGTAATACTTCTTATCCTAGGTTACTTAATATATACTACTAAGATCTAGAGATACCTCCTTCTTTATAACCTCTAATATAGTAACTAGGGAATCCTAAAAGCTATTATATCTAATTATAACTAGAAGTTCCTATTAAAGTTTTAGACTATACTATAGGCTAAATTATATACTAAGTTAAGATTCTTAAGCATATATTATCCTTAAACTAATAGTATTTTAGAATATAAGAACTAAACTATTAAACTAGCTATTCGTTACTTTCTTAACCTTATTAATAATAACTAGGTAATATTACTACTAAGCCTTTAATATAACCTTAACAACGCCTACTTATAAGTTATTAGTTATTTACTAAACTAAATCCTATATAGTAGGAATACTAATAACGTATTAAATATCTTAGGTAATACTAATCCTAAAATAAACTATGAAATCTTCTAGGAGGAAGTAAAGATTTTAATTACTATAGCTTAGCTATATATAAAGGAATAGTATAATAAAAAATATTATTTTATTACTTTTAAGCTAGGCGACTAGGTATACCTTAAGATAGGATTAGGATATTACTTACTAGGATAGCTAAACCTAAGGTATAGCTACTAATATATTCTATTTAAGGTCCTTAAATATATTAGTAAGTTAGTATACTACCTTAATATTCTACCTAATATAAATATTTACTTAGTTATATCTATTATTTAGCTTATACTAGTACTAGCTCTTAATAATAACTTATTTAACTATTAAGATAACTACTAAGGTCTAGTTAATATTAAAGAAGATAATAATATTTACTAGCTTAAAGTATATAAGTATTTTAAGATTAAAAGTATTCTTAAGAAGTGAACCCTCGCGCGAGGAAAGGTATAATATCTAGTTAAATAGAAAAGTTACCTACTAATATATATTATTTAGATAGATAAAGATATTATAAATATAGATAAACTTATTGCTATATTTAAAAGTAAGGAATAAGAAATAAAATAGCTCTATAGATAAGTATAAGCTTAAAGACCTATTTAATAGAGTATTAAACTAATATTAAAGCTTAATAAAAGACTACTAAGGTGCTTAAGAGGAAGGCCTTAGAAGAACCTAGTAGAATAATAAGATATATATTATAAATAAAGAACCTACTACTTAAAGCGCCTTAAATAGATAAGTAGATTAGAAAGAGTATTATAACTAAGGCCTTATTATAAAATAAAGATATTTAGCGCGCTTAGTATATCTAAGGGTATTACTCTAATAATAATAATATTCGTATCTATCCTATTAGTAAAGATAATTATATCTATTACGCCTTCCCTCTTAAATACCTTCTACTCTTAGTACTATAAGACCCTTTATAAATATAACTACCCTCCTCGCTAGAAGGCTAATCCCTACTCCTATTTAACTAATAAGAAAAATAAGCGCTTAAGTATATATATATAAAATAAGTTTATATTACTAGGTAACCCTACTAGTTATTATTACTACTTTTACCTACCTAGTATTAAGTATATTTTTCCCTCTATATATATATTTTATAGAAGAGCGTTAATACCTTTAACTCTATTACTTTATTATTATTATACTTATATCTTACTTAATTACTATTATCCTCTTCTAGATATTAAGGACCCCTGCTAATACTCTCTATCCTTACGCGCTTAGCGCTACTAGAGTAACTTATATTATATATACCTAGGTATTACTTTACGATAAATAGATAACGCTCTAAATATAAAGATACTAAGTATATTACCCTTAACTATATCTACTACTACCTATCTAATATTATGATCCCTTATAGAAAGCTAAGATACTATATTTCTAACTAAGAGATCTTAAGCGCGCTCTTAACTAAGAGACCTAATATTATAGAACTAGTTATAATATTTCTAATACCTTATTTATTATTTACCTTAGTATTAATATATATCTTATTACTTAACTACTATTTATAAACTCAATTAAGTTCTATTACTAATTTCCTAATACTATCTTATACCTTAAGTAGCTATCTCTCTATAATATTATATAGAACTCCCTTAAATATAACCTATATTATGCTATTAATATTACTAGCTTACCTATTTCTATTAAATCTAGAGAGGCCTTAAGTAGAGATAATAAACCTATTACTACTAAATATAATTAAGCTAATAAATATACTAAAGCTACTTAGCTTAAATAATCCCTTAATACTAGCTAATATAACTAAGCTACTAACACTACTAAGCATATTAAACCTTAACTACTAACTAATATTAATATAACTAGCACTAGATTAACTCCTATTACTTAGAATAAGACTAATAAGATAGCTACTCCTAAGAAGCAAGCTACTAGTATTAGCACCCCTAATATAATAGATACTATTAAGGCTATTAAAGGAATGCGAGCTTATAGTAAATATATTAGCTATATCTCTATTTTACTTAATAGATATAAGGAAACCTAGATTACCCTAATTATAGCGCTCTCTAAGGGTTATATTACTAATACTAGCGCTATTACCCTTAACCTAGGCTAATTTATTAAGTTAGCTACTAATAAGTTTAAGTTTATTACTATAACTATCCCTAAGGGACTAACGCAAGAGAGCCCGGGCTTCCTTAGCCCTAAATAATACCTTACTACTAAGTTATCTACTAAGCATATAGCATTAGCTATAGGTCTAGATAATTATACTAATATTAACCCTTCCTCTAATATTAGCCCCTTTAATACCTCTAATATACCTAGCGCTACTAAGACGCCTAATACTACCTCTAGTATTAAGAAGATTATTATTACTAACTAGTAGTCCTGCGCTTATATCGCTAGCCTCTATTGCCTTACCTATTTCTATATAAAGTTCCTAAACGCTTAGGAGGTAATTAATATATACTTTTAGTATATCTACTTCTTTAATTTAACTAACCTTATCGCTACCTATTATACTAAATACCTTACCTTATATACTCTTATTTAGAATAGTATAATTATCCTTAGTCTATATATATATATCTACGCTCTTAACTTATTTATATCTAAATGAATTATAGGTAACCTAGAGTTTAGCGCTATATTATTATTCTTTATTATTAAGTAGATATTATAATACGAGTTTCCTAGTATATATACTAAGGATAACGCGCATATTACTTAAGCTATAGTTAATAGTAATAACGCTAGCGCTATCTATACCCTTTTAGACCTTAACGACCCTAAGGCTATAGATATAGCTAACTTCTAGTATAAACACGCTATAGACCTCTAAGGCCTTTATGCTAATATCGCCTCCCTCATAGCCTTAATCGCTATAATTAAAAATAATAGCGTTACTAAGTTATACCCTAAAGTTAGGAATAAATATCACTACTAGTTCCTAGAGCTATACTAAGATAATATTTAACTAGCTACTACTTATAATATTAATATAGACTAACTCCTAGTAATAGCTAAAGAGATTATTAATAACGAGGATAACGACTACCCCGACCTCCTAAAGATAGCTAATACCACGCCTAATACTCCCTTAGCCTAAAGCTAAATATAATAAAATATATAGAATAGAAAGGAAGAAAGGTTACTTAAGGTCGTTTATATATAATAGTATAGCTCTACTTATTAGTACGTTGCTATAATAGATATATAAATCAAACTTTATACTATATATTATAGTTAATACCTTTCTCTTCTTATGCGGGTAATTAATACTAAATACGCTTAGCATAGTTATCCTGCCTAAGGGCGCCTAATGCGCTTAGCGCGTTGAACGTACTTAAACGTGATAAATATATCTAAATGCGATAAACCCTTATAAAAGGGCTCATCGCCTTCAAGGAGAAAACCTTCGAAATACATAGAATTTTCACCCATTCCTTTCGCCCACTACGTGGACCGTATTACCTAGGGTATAATTAGGTCTCTATAATAAGCTATTAGCTAAGTTATAATAACCTAGCTAATATTTAGTTTTAAAGTTAAATATTAATAAAGCTTATAATAGCTAAGCCTAGTAGCTACTAAATATCTTTTTATTAGTAAAATATTAATGACTTAGATAGTTAGTAATAAATTAGATATAATGCTAGGAGTAAAGTAAGTAGTACTACTACTTTACTATTACTTCTCTAATAGCTAGTAGCTTTACTTCTAGTATACTATATTATAGTTATATACCTTTAAGCTTCTAAGGTTTTGAGTTTAGAATTATGCTATAGCCCCTTAATAAAAAACTATAAGAAATTTACCTAGTTTATAGCTATAATTCGGGAAATATTGGATAGGTATTTTAACTTATACCCTTTACTAGTTAAAGATATAATATAAGAACCCTATATATTCCTATTACTTATAAGTAAACCCTCTAAATATTACTATATAAAGTTAGAAATACGATATACTAGGGCTACTTATGTTAAGCTAAACGGGCTACTAAGGCTCTTATAGCCTAGAAAAGCCACTATATAAGATAGCTCCTTAACCTAAAAGGTTAACCTTCTAGTAAGATATTAAAAATAAATACTACTATATAAGAGGTAACTCCTTAACTAAAGAGGTCTTTCCTAAGAGGTTCTTATAGCTAGAGGTATAAGAAGCTCTGCAAGTAGGGCCTTATATCTCTCCCTCTTCCTTATCCTTATCTAACCTATAATAAATCCTTATTTATATTAGTACTAGACCCTATATATAAATATACTAAGCCTAAGCGAGGTATTCCCTTTAGTATAAATAATATAGAGGGGATCGCTAGAGAGTTTAGCCTCGATTAATAGTAGCGCGGGTAGTGCGCGAGAGGATAAGTTAATAGTTTTATAATTTAAATAATTAAAAACCACGTTATTATTAATATAAAGTTAAAGATTATAAGGCTATAGGTATATATAAGTATAGCTTTAGTTAGGAAAGGTAGTTAGTAAGATCACGTGACCGAAGGCTATATATTATTAGGAGGCGCGGAGTTTAAAGGTTTATTACACTTAAGCAGGTAAAATCACTATATAGTAGCTAGAGGCTAAGCTTCTAAGATATAAATACTACTAGTCTCTATATATCCCCCTCTAACTAGCTTAATATTACCCCTATTATGAAGTCTAATATATTAGTTTTAACTTAAATTAAAAGTATAGCGTTAAAGTAGTATAATATAAGTATTTCTATTAATAAAGTATAAAGCTAATAGAAAGTAACTAGTACCTCCCTAGTTATTACTAGCTATCTCTTAGCTATATTAATAAGTTAGTTAGTAAGTGAGCTATAAATCTTAAAGTAATTCTTAATAAATCTCCTATAAAACCCTATAAATCCTAGAAATTATTAAATCTCTTATATTATAATAAGTACTAGCTACTTAGCTATTACCTAGACCCTCTCTTATTTTATAATAACTCTATTTACTAAACCTATAAATCTAAGGAAGTTAATCTCCTCCTTATAAAACCTATACCTATTAGAGTTTATATAGAGACTATTAGCTTCTAACTTACTAAGTACTTATCTTATAGCCTCTATATGAGAGTCTATATTATTAGTAAAAGTTAAAATATTAAATGAATATATAATATAAATAATATTAACTAAGCTTATAAGTAACTTATTAATAAATATCTAGAAAGTAGTAGGTATATTAATAAGCTTAAATAGTATAATCTAGTATTTATAATAGCTATATTATATATAGAATACTATTTTCTACTTATCTCTCTCTTAGATCCTTACTTAGTAATATATATCTTTAGGATTAAGCTTAATAAAGTACTTAGCTCTAGAGAGCTAGTTAAAGATCTTATTAATTAGAGGGAGAGGGGTATATTTCTTAGTAGTTACTTAGTTAAGCCCTTAGTAATTTATATATAACTTTAACCTACTTCTCTTTTTTAAAATAAATAGAATTAATACCCCTATTGGACTTATTAATAAGTAAATCTACCCCTTTTATAAAGCTTTATAAATATAATCCCTTAACTCCTCTAACTCCTTTTTAGCTAATAGGTAAATAGGTTTAAATAGGAGCTTAGTCCTAGGCTGTAAGTTAATAGGGTAGCTCCTAGTAGTTCTAAACTCTAGTGAAATACCTCTTAGGTTAATATTAAATACCTTCTTAAAATCCTAGTACTCTAGTAAGATATTTATTTTAGTACTTTTTATATTTTTAAGCTTCTTAATATCCTCTAGGTAATTACTAGTTAATATATAGTTAATATATAATATTCCTATAAGTATTAGTCTTATTTTATTCTTAATATACCTAAGTTCGTTTTTAGTTATAATAAGATAAATACTCTTCTTATATAAAGAAAAGGTTTAGTTTAACTCCCTCTGGTTAAGATTAGAGTATTTTATTATATACGAAGGAATCCCTAGGATAGCGTTATACTTATTACTATTACTAATCCTAAAGTTATATAAAGCTATCTATTAGACACCTATACTATTAATTATTCAAGTAACTAACTTTTATATATTATAATTAGGGCCTCTAGCCACTGCATAGTGATTTTACCTGCTCAAGTGCAACAGACCTTCTAACTCCGCGCCTCCTGACAATACACAGCCTTCGGTCACGTGATCGTAAATAGCCTCACGATCTTTAACTTCATATTAATAATAACGTAGTTTTTAATTATTCAATAGACTATAAAACTATCGACTTTTCCACTCGCGCACCACCCGCGCCGCTAATACTACCTCTATTACCGCTTCGTCCGCTAGTCCTCTTGTTTAATCGGGTTAGCTAATGCCTTCGTAGCTATGCCGTCGTTAGCAACGCTCTCTCTATTTAGCATAAGCTATACTTACTAACGTTCGCCTAGGCCGCCTAGGCTACCTCTGCCTTAGTAATATAAAGGACCTACTTAAAGAAGGGCTACTCTATAGGGTATATAATAACCTACTAAACTTCTATTACTAAGTTTACTTACTTAGCTTTAATACTATTACGCTTTATAGAGTCCCCTATAGGGGTATTAAGATAAGCCCTCTTAAGGGTTATACTAATAATATACTCTTAATATATAGCGGAGTAGTTAATAAAGGAGCGGGTTTTATTAATTATATCGAGGCTAAACTCTCTAGTAACCCCCTTTATATTATTTATACTAAAGGATATACCTCGCTTAGGCTTAGTATATTTATATATAAGGTCTAGTATTAATATAATTAAGGGATAAGGATAAGGAAGAGGGAGAGGTATAAGGCCCTGCTTATAGTAGAGCTTCTTATACTTCTAGCTATAAGAACCTCT
>JAVHLU010000418.1:0-60963 GCA_036785755.1 Colletotrichum ledebouriae
TTAGGGCTGTATTGGCTGACCAATCAGAGACCTTAGCGAGATCTGCTTGCTTTAGCCCAAAAAAGCAGTGCTTTGCTTTGCCCAAGCCCAGAAAAGCGCAGCGAGCATTTGCACCTTCGGAACCCTGCTACCACCAGTGAACGGAACTGCGAAGGACCTTTCGACAAATAAAATTACCCAGTTGGGGGGATATGACCGTTTAAACGCTAAGAAGACATTTCCGTTTATCTATACTTTTGCCCAGCCCAAAACCCAATAATGCACACGATTCTTTTCAACCAAGGTTGAACTCGCTGGCTGCATTCATGACCATCTTCATCTTCATCTTCATCCTCTTCTGCATCTCACTCGACTCATCATCTCCGCCAGCGTTGATATCCTCCATCGCGTTACCAGATGACTTCTTGTCACCCCTCTTGCCGGCGGCCTTCTGCTTCATGACCGTCTTCTTGCCGCTGTGGTCGCCGCGTCCAACACCAGAGGGCGCTTCACGCAGGCCGTAGGCCTTGGCCATGTGACCAAGGTGAAGTTCAGTGATATTGAAGTACACACGCTCTTCCTTGACGTGAGTGGCATATGCCCTGATATGGGACCGGAAAGCTTTCCGGGCCTCGTCAAGGAGTGTCTTCGAAGACTGCATGAGGAGACGCTGTTCCAGGTGGAGTTGAAGATTCTCGGCCCGCGCGTTGAAGCTCTTATCGGTTGACGGAAGAGGCTTCGCGTCGGTCTCCACGGGGAAGTCCATCCCTGTTGTGAGGCCACGCTGGAGGACGGTATCGTAAAGTTCGGGCTTCGGGGGGTGGGCGTTCTTCGCCTTGAGGTGCTCGATATAACCTTCTTCGCAGCCGGGCATCAAGAACAAAACAGCCTTTCCGGGCCGACCTGCACGAGCTGTACGACCGATGCGGTGGACGTGGTCGGCAGCAGCGAAGGCGGGGTCGTACTCGACGACGAGTTCGACGGAAGGTACGTCAAGACCACGTGAGGCGATATCGGTAGTGATGAGAACTGTCGGGTCTGTGCATTTGCTGTAAGATTCCAGTGTCGCTGTTCGGACTGGCTGGGGAAGAGAGCCGTGTAGCCTATGTAGCACGATATTTGTGTTGGCGGGAGAGGTGATGTATGCCGCCAGGGCAACTGTGTTGGCTGTTTTGGAAGGATTATCCGAAGACTTCTCGCCATCGGATTGGGGTTTACGCAGAAGGTCGAAGTGGAAATCGACTGAGTCTGCGCAAGAAAGGAAGATGATGGCCTTCATCACCGATCCCTTTCGAGAAAATGTTGACTTGAGAAGCGAAATGAGTGTGACCAGCCGCAACTTGGCAGGCACGATGATGTAATTCTGTTTGAGCTGTGCCGGGGCTTCAAACTTGACCTCCTCTTCTCCGTTCTGTTCCTCTGCTGATGTCGTGATGTGCACAGCATCCTCCAAACTGATCTCACCGAGCTTCTGAACATTCATCTTCATCGTCGCCGAGCAAAGCACGGTAACGCGACGCTTCGGCAGGGCGGCGAGAGAAACTCCGTTCGCAGTCTCGCTCGCTAACGGACCCTCACGAATCCTACTAACAATGGTGCGCAATTCCGCCTCAAACCCCATCTCCATCAAACGATCGCCTTCGTCGAGAACAAGCCACCTGACCGTTCCAACGTCGAGACTCTTGGTGTTGGTCAGATGATCGCTCAACCGACCCGGTGTTGCGATGAGAATGTTGACTCCTTTCCTCAAGCGGCTCTTTTCGGAGTGCTTGCTCTCACCACCAATGACCGTTGTGCTAACCAGATAAGGTGGCAGAATCTTGGCAAGGACAACGTCGATTTGTCTGCACAGTTCGCGAGTAGGTGCCATGACGATGGCGAAAAGACCCGAATCTCTCTTGATCTGACCCTCAACTGAGAGGATCCGCTCCAAGATTGGCAACAGGTAAGCCAAGGTCTTTCCGGAACCTGTTTGCGCCTGCACAAATGCGTCACTGTCTTCGTTGATGAGTTGCGGGATAACCTTGGACTGGATAGCTGTGGGTGCCTTGAGTTGAATCTTGCCAGACAGGGTCAGAGCGAGGCGTCTTGAGCACCCAAGGGCGTGAAAACTAGCTGCTTCGTCGGTCAATGGTGCGTTTGAAGGTTCCGTTGTCACTTCTTCAGGCGGTTCGCCGTCGGGCTCATCAAATACCGTCTTGGGTGTCGGGTTGAATGAGAAGAGCCTGGAGGTAACCTGTCCGTCTCTCGGTCTGCCGCCGGCGGAGATGCTGCCAGGCGGCAACTTGCCGGTCTGGTATGAAGAGGGCCGCGGAGGCTCCCCTCTTGGTCGCTTGAAGGGGCGTTCATGAGCGCCATCATCGTCGCCGGTGCGGTCGTGAGATTTTCTGGTCGCAGGCGTCCACCTTTGTGGTGGCGGGGCATCTGAAGATGGTGATGAAGGGCGCTTCTTCCTATTCGTGCCATTCGCGAGTCTCTGCGCCTTCACTCTGTCGCGCCAGCGACCACCTTGGATTTTGACATGGGGCTTGATAGGACCACTCCCCAGGTCAAAGTTCATTACCATGCCATCGTCCGCCATCTTGTCGATGATATATCGTCGGTTGCAGTGCTGGATGAGAGGTCAACGAGGTCAGGGTCTCGGGGAAAAATTTCAGATGGGAAGCTTATCGTGATTAGTTCAGCCCCACATACATGCAGCCACCATGCATTTGCCCCATAAAACGCTAGGATCATCTCCGCAGAAACTTCTTTCAGAATTGCCTTTTTTTCTCCTCACTTGGTTTTGAAGGATCTCGATGTGATTTTCCCCATATCAAACCCGATGGATCGATCAACCTGCCATGCGTATCGGATAAATCCGCCGAAGCTCAGAGTCAACCATCAAACGAATCGAAACCAATCTTCCCGCGAGCCCTCACAGCACGTCTCCTTTGGCGCGCGGGTCATGACGATCAACCAAGGGCTTCGTTGCTGTAGGATCTGTGTCGATGGCATTTGCCCACCTCCCTGTCATGCTGGAGGCCGACAAGCTAACTCTGCAGGTCTGAGATCAATTCATGAGACGTGAAAAACTCGCTGTAACTTTAGCATTCGTCATTGTTTGATTATTCGTACTGTCCCACCCTTGCTCGATGACCTCCTCTCACCTGCTTCTCCCAACCACCTTCCACACTTGATACTCGGTTCAGCTGCCCCGTGGAGCCATCCATTGTTTGGAGGTTGCTAGATTGCCAGAAAGCCACTGTTCTTTCTCTTAAGCAACTTCAGTCTTCTCTCTGATTTGATGATTCTATGGTGAAAGTTTGCCAATGATTGGACGATTGTCTGACGAAAAAAAAAAAAAAAAAGAAATACAGTAGATCCCCCTGTAAATGTATGACCCTCAAATGGTATATCACCCTCCAAATGCATACGGATGACGTGCCCGTATAATTTTGTATGGGCGAAACACTAGAAAATGCCTGCATAATGCATATACACTCCCATTTTATTTAGTATGAGGGTGTAGGGCAGGGGAATTTAGTCATATTTTGAAGCCAAAATCGGGGGGTAGCAGGGTATTCTGCCGCTTCCTACCGCCAACGCGCCCTCCTACTTTCTTAGTAAATCATAGCTAGAAGAATTAAGCAAATTTTTCTATATATTTAGGTTTTTAATTTTAGTAGCGTAGTAAGTATAATCTAAAATTAAAGCTATGTTCCAAAATATGCATGTAGGTGTGGTGCCCAAGTCTGATGCATTTATAGGGGGATCTACTGTAAAATAAAATAAAACTCTCCGTGAACCCTAACCTAACAACATTCGTAATGTTGTATCTTTCCGTCTATTGATGCGATACATCATCCAAAAGTCTCTCTCATTGGAGTTAGCTCGGCCTATATCTTCATTTCAACCTATAATCATGATTTGCTACGACCTCGATGACGAGTCGCTCCACCTGGTCCTCCAGATGCACATGGAGGACCTGGAAGATCTCAGGAGAAACAGGAAAGGCAAACATAGAGAGGACGAATTCCCAGACGCAGAGTTTGCCATGGCGATCTATCGCTCTGAGATTGAGTCTCGAGCCCTTTTCGCCTCAGACAGGTCCATGTGTAGGAGTATTGCTCAAGCCAACCGCCTCGATGGGCAGCTCGTGAGCGCCATGGTGGAAGAAGAGCAGCAAGCAGCAAGCGATAGAGACTTCGCCATCCGGCTCAGCCGGGAGGATCTAATGTTCGAGGAGGAAGACGATGATGACATGACTCCTCCAGCTCATTCACAGCCCTGGCCTATCTCTGCTTCTCCTCCGGCTGGAGTTACGCGCAACCCGGCGGCCAGCGATGATTTTCTCCGGACACTTCAAATTATGTATATGGACAGAAGCGCAGGCGAGGAGGAGGATAACATGGCAAGCCAGCCCGAATCCTCCTCCTGGGCTGCATCACGAGTACATTCCCCAACGAAATCACACGCCGTTCATGGGGGAAAGAGGACTTGCAATAGCTGCCTCAACGACCACGACTTCACCGACGTCGCCCGCTGCCCCTGCAACCACGAATACTGCCGCGACTGTCTCTACAGGCTGTTCGAAACATGCATCACCGACGAGTCCCTCTTTCCTCCTCGATGCTGCGGTACGAACATTCCCGTCGAAGAGAACCGAGTTTTCCTTCCCCCGCAACTCGTGGGCCGCTTCCGTGCCAGAGAGCTCGAGCTCTCGACGCAAGTCAAGACATACTGTCACCGGCCGACGTGCTCTCAGTTCATACCGAATCAGTTCATCAAGGGCGATATCGCGACCTGTCAGCGGTGTCGGAGCAGAACCTGCACCATCTGCAAAGGAGCAGAGCATCGGAACCAAGACTGCCCAGAAGACGAGTCCACACAAAGCGTACTACAAGTGGCCCAGGACAACCAATGGCAGCAGTGTCGTCGATGCAATCGGTTGGTTGAGCTGGCGCACGGCTGCTATCACATAAGTGAGTCTCTCTTCGTTCCTCCGAATTCCTTTTCAGATTCTGCAGCTCATCCGTCATTCTATCAGCTTGCCGATGCGGTTATGAGTTCTGCTACAAATGCGCCAAGCATTGGAAGACATGCGACTGCCCGCAGTGGGAAGAGAATCGACTGATAGCTCGCGCCAACGCAATTGTCAATAGAGACGCCAACGATCCGAACTTGAACCCTGCAAGGCTGGCACGCCGAGTTGAGAGAACAGCTCGCGACCTTCGCAGAAACCACCAATGCCTCCACGATGGATGGAGAACGCGTAAAGGGGCGTTTAGATGTGAGGAGTGCCTGGAAATGAAGCCTCATTTCATCCATGAGTGCGCTGGATGTCGCATTCATCTTTGTCGAGGATGTCGTTACAACCGGCTGCGCCGCTAGCTGGGAAAAGCTTGAAAAGCATTGGATGCTACTTGTTATGCCTGTGTATAGAGTACTAGCCGGCGGAAAACACACGCAGCAACTCGACCGGACGGCTCCCTTTAGCGTTGCTATAGCTTCGGCTATAGTGCTATCTAGGGCCTCGTGATCTCGTCTCTCTACATATGGAACATCCCGCTCAGCGGACAATGCGAAAGGGTAGGGGAAGGGTAGGATAAGGGGTTATACATGTCACGTTTCATTCAGGGTATGGCCATGTTTATATTCAATATCTTCTCTTCTCTTCTAGATACACTTTTGTAGCGTTCGACTCGACGCGGGCGCCCTTTGCCTCAGAAGAGGACGTCCCGGCGATTAAATATAACCAACCAACCAACCATCAGCAGATGAGGAAAGCTGATGCCTTTAAACAGGAATTCAGAAACCCTTCGTCATACTGCTGTTATACCAACTGGTTTGAAGCGCAGCGGATAGCGGAGTGTTTCCATGGCGGTAGCTTCTTTCAAAGACTAGACAGGTTCATCCACAAGAGCGAGGGATGTGCTTGACATACTGCCTTCCGAGAGATGCTAATTCAGCTATTTCAGCTAAAGTGAAACGGGGGATGGATAGATGCAGTAGAAGAAGGGTTCTATTTTGCACCCGCCGAATCGGTCGGTAGATAGATAGCGCGCATGATTTTTATTTTCGAATAGTAATGCGGAAAATACAGACCCCAAATCATAGTATGTGCTCCTAGTATGTTGCGAAGGGAACCGATAATAAGGTGGAATAGTAAGCAATAAGAACTGTGGTCAAATGCAGCTAAAAGTAAAAGTTGATGCGGCCAGTGTGGATTGAACACACGACCTTCAGATTAAGTGATTGAAGTGAACTTCAGTCTGACGCTCTCCCAACTGAGCTATGTCCGCCGCATTTGATTGGAAGGAATGGTGCACAAGCAGCTTATAATCCCTGTGGCAACGCCCGAAAACTTGGTTCTGCTGCCGTCGTCCGCGGCCACATTTGCGTCAAAATCTTTCTAGTTGTTGCCAAGCTCGCTATGGAACGGTTGTTGCTCCTTTTTTTTTTTCTTTTCGGAACCTCTCGTTAAATTGCTCAGTGCGATGTACTCCCCGCCTTCATCCTCCCACAGCCGCTGTCCCCTTGCAACTTCAAGACAACCAGCCGGCATAAACCTCAAGCTCCTCCCTCCTCGCGCCCTCCATCTCACCATAAACACCCAATAACTTCACCCTAGCCCCCTTCTCCCGGCTCCAACCCTCCAGGAATCCCTCAACCCTGTTCCTCGTCGCCTCATCATCCCTCATCACCAACGCAAGCGCATCAAACCCGCCCGCCCCGGGCACGACGCCCCCAAGAACCCCCTCGACGCCCTTCAACGCATCAAGCAGCTCCGTTTGACTCGGCGGCTCAATCGGCACGCCGCTCCCCTCTCCCATCTTCCGAATCAGCGCCCTGACGTCCTCCACCGCGGGGCCGACAGCCTCCGTCTTGCCCTCCTTCAAAGCAGCAGCAAGACCCTCGTTCTTCTCCTGCAGCTCGTCCCACAAGGCCTTACTCTTACCCGCATTCTCCTTCCTCCACGCAAGCACCTTCTTGACCATCCCCACCGTCTGGCTGCCGCAATCCACATCGCACATCCTCAAACACACGCCCGCCGGCAAACTGACGCTTTTGTCGACCTCGACATCCCACGCCTGGAACTCGTCCACCTTCCTGACTAAGCCCTCTCCGAACCCGGGGCTCCCGGGCGCCCCCAGCCCCTCCAGCAGGCTGGGCGAGAACCTCCTATACCGACAGCTCCCGAACACGGCGGCGGCGACGTCGAAGCCGCTGCCGACCTTACCCTGCGCGGCGCAGTGGGCCGCCTGGGCGAGGTTGTGCAGCGTGTGCTTGCCCGCCTCGGTCCCGAGGTCGAACAGGTTCTCCGGGAGGTGGTGCGTGAGCAGCGCGGCGGTCAAGGAGGTCACCAGCGCTGCGGAGGATCCGAGACCCGTCTTGTGCGCTTCGCCGAGTGTGTGCGGATACCGCGCGAACCTGCTGCCCTCGGCTGCTGTAGCAGATTGGGGCGAGTCCGGGAGGGAGTAGTAGTCGTTGTCGGCGAGGATGATAAGGCGTGTCGAGGTGAGGACGTGGTTGGGGCGCTGTTTGCTGATGCGGGCGATGTAGGTCAGGGCGTACGAGAGAGTTGTCTCAACGAAAGGGTTTGGGTTGATCTTGGAGCCCCTGGGAGGATTTGTTAGTGAGATGAATCTGGGTTGAGGCTGTCGATGAAGTTGAAATTCATGAATGAGTAAGCAGGCAGCCATGAGGAGGAGGCCGATGTCGATCTGTGTCTACAACACACCGTCTCACACACACTATTTACCGAGCGATCTCAAACTCTCACGTCGGCTCTCCTCGTAATTATCCCATCTCAGCGCAGCACCGGAAAACCTCTCGACATCACCTCACTCCAGAAGCCCATCACATTATAAAGAGCCATAAGAGAACTTACACTTGCAGCTGCGTGACCGTGATGCCCCCGTCCTCGGGCGCAGCGTGAAACCCGTACCTCCACGTCGCGTCCACGAACTGCGGGCTCTCGACCACAATCTCGGACAGGTGCACGCCGGGCGACGTGTGGATCTCGGCTGCGACCACGTTGACCCTTGCGCTGAGTCCGAAGACGAGGCCCGTGTAGGCCCGGTCGAGGACCAGGTAGCCTCCGGCGAGGAGGACCTTTCCCGGCGCCGAGACGGCCGTCGTCGTCGTTTTTGTGGCCTTCGACATTTTCTTCTATTCCCCTTTCCCCGTTTCCCACGCTCGTTCCCGCTATTTTTGTTATGTATATACCTTTACCCGTGTGTTCTTTGGCACGCTTGCTTAAGCGTGTTCCCGATGGCAAGAATAAATTCCTTCGAGAAACAAAATAAGAAACCAAGGTGATGATCGTCAATTGGAACAATTATAGCGGAGCTGTCTTCGAAAGGCGACGAAATATGTAACAATACGCAGGGTGCCGCTGTATATGAAACTTGATCCGAAGGATCGGGAACGGCCTGTCGAGAGAGAGACAGAGAGGAGGGGTGAGCGCTGTGGGTGTGTGTGTGTGATGACGCAGACGTGATGGAGGGGTGAAGGCAGCTTAATTGAGAGTTTGACAGCGACGAACCATCGTGGGGGGGGGGGGAGGGGCGGGCAAGGACAGGAAGGGGGTGCACAGTGCTTGAAATACAGTACCTTAAGCAGAGAAAACCCCCGGGCCAATCCGGGAGCCCATTGGATCAGAGAAGGTGTGAACATTCAACCAATCAACCAGCCTAATCCCGCCAGGCTTCCTTCGCATGTTTGCTCCCCGACACCCTGAGCTCTCCATCTCATCCTGTCAGATTCTGTTCCATCGGGAGCTCAGGCTGTTCCCGCGTTTCCATGTGTTCTTGGAAATATGCAAGACACGCAATTGTCAAAGCTGTCTTGAGGGGCCACGGAAGACAGCGACTTTCACTTGATAAGGTCACGGCTTACCAAGTTACCAACAGGTCACATCACACATCGTCTTGTGTCCGAGGAACATTGCCTGAACATTCGACACTGTCTTTTCTCTTCTTGCATGCTGCCTATAATATACACATAGCAGGATCATACGCCCCTTTCGTGACATAAACGTAATCTGACCTCGTAGATAAACCGTTCTCCGTCCGTCCAATCCTTGATCCTCTATGCTCCATCGCGAGTTTTCTACCCGGCGGTCTCTTTTTTATATGCTGGAGTGGAGTATGGTCTATGGTGTGGGCCAATGGCCGTCATCGCTCGCTTTCCGAAAAAGCCCCTGGACGGGTGCTCTGTCCCTTTGACCCTTTTGCTTCCGCGAACGCCGTAACCTCCCGAAACATATGGGGGTTGAATCCGACCTTCCAAATCAGACTCGAGAACCAAAAGAACAAGGACATAAAAAATGGTTTCCGGCGCACTGCCACTTATCAACCTGGCCGCCCATCCTACCCAGACACCCCAACCCTCGGTCCACCGACGTCAAAACACAGCGGGGTATCAAACAAAACGGTAGACGAGGGCAATTACAAAGGAAATATGGTAATCAGAAGGAACATGCAGAGCTGTTGCTCTATGCATGTTTTGATGAATTGACAAAAAAAGAGGCGCATGGTTTAGAAAGCTTAGTTGCGGGCAACAGCGTCCTCACCACCGCCGCCACCAAGGAGCTCCAGCACCTTGTTGACAACAGCGCTGGGGTATCCGCGGCAAAGCATCTCACCGACAACCGCCTTTGCCTTCTCACGTTCCTCAACGGCGAGGTAAGCGCGGGTCATAGCCTCGTAAGTGCTAGGCTCGCGCTTGGCGTGGCCGACAGAATCGTAGATAGACTGAGCCTTGTCAATGTTCTTCTCGGCAGCCCAACCATGAATCAGGGTGTTGGCAATGTACGGAGTCATCTCGACGCCGCGATGGCGCATCTGGCCAAGAACAGCCTCGGTGTCCGCGACATTGTGATTGGCGACCATGGCCTCAAACAGAGCCTGGAACAGGCTGGCGTTCACAGAGACGGAGCGGTCAGCCATGACGAAGTCGAAGACCTTGCGAGCACCCTCCATGTCGTGGAGGTTGCAGCCGCGTGCGTGTATCAGGGCGGCGAAGTGAACAGGCTCAGGCTTCTGACCGGAGGCACGGATGGCATCGAGAACTGCCTCGGCGGCGAACATATCGATGGGCTCCAGAGTAGCGTGGGTGTCGACGAGAAGCTTAAAGGTGTGCGCCGTGGGGGCGATACCCTTAGACTTCATGCGCTCGTAATAGGCGAGCACCTTGCTCTTGTCGCGCTTGGTGGTCAGGAAGAATTGCATCATGCTGTTGTACGGGGCGGGGCGAGCCTTATAGTTATGCATGGCCTCCATCTCGTCGAACAGCTCCTCAGCAAATTTCTCATCGCTGACACGACAGAGAGCGTTCACAATTGTTCCGTAGGTGACAGATGTGGGCTTGATACCAAGGGCGCGCATCTCAGCGAAATAAAACAGGCAGTCGTCGATGCGACGAGCCTTGCCCAGTTTGCCGATGAGAGCATTGTACAGGAAGGAGCTGGGCTCAACACCCTCAGCCTTGGCGCGGTGGAAGATCTTGACAGCCTCAGAAGCCTCGTCGAAAGTCTTCGCAGACTCCTTGAGCGTGGTGATGTACAGACCAAATGTGTTAGCAGAAGGGGCGGCACCCATAGCAAGCAATTCCTGGTGGTACTGCTCAGCCATCTGGCGCTTACCCATGGTCAAGCAGGCTCCGACCATGGCATCGAGGATCGAAGACCAGCCGTAGCGAACAACACCGTACTGGACAAGGAGGGGGACGTCGGTGCGGGCCATGGCGAGAATGTCGTTGCACAACTCCATCTTGCTCTCACGGGCAGCAGCGGAGATCAGCTTAGCGTACGTGATATAGCGGGGATGGCGACCAGCACGGCGCATGTTGCGGAACCGGGCGAGTGCGTCGTGGAGTCTAGGACCCTTGCGACCGTGCGCACCCTCGAGCTCGTCGGAGATAAGAGATGATCCCTTGAAATCAGTGTTGTGGGCGTAGGGGTCGAATGAATCCTCAAAGCTAGAGACGGTGGCTGTAGAAGCGAATGGAGATGCCGAGTTGACTTGAGAAGCGATCTCACGAGGATCCGCGATGTTGCGGCTGCTCATGAATTGTTGAACAAACTCGACACCCTCGTCCACCTCGTCGGCGTTCTCCGGGCTGGCGACACGAATTCTCTGGAACATCATCTCCGACTGCGACAAGCCCTCGGCGACTTGGCCAGAGCCAATCATGGCAATGGCAAACATGGCTGTGGGCTCAATGAAGGCAGCAGTGACCTCAGTGTCAGGATGGCAGAGAATACCCCAGTAGCGAGCAGCAGACGCAACATCTCCGTCACGAACACTAAGAGCAAGGAGGGCCATTGCTGGTGTAGCGATAGGCTGGAAGTTGACGGGCAGGTTGGCGAATGCTGCAATGGCGGTAAGCTTGTCACCGTGGTCCGCAGCGCGAGTTGCCAGGCTGCTCATGGGGTCCGCTCTAACTTCGGCTTCCACAACTCGAGCCCAGCGAAGGGCCTCGTTGAAGATGCCGCGGTCAGTGAAAGCCTTGACAAAACCAGAGCTGACGATGGCGTCCTTGATGTCTCCAGCACGAGCCTCGTACTCCTTGATGATCTTCTCGTAGAACTTCATGGCGCCCCCGATTTTATCGGAGATGATGTAGGCGTGAATGACAGCAGCATAAACCTCGGCGTCGAGTCTGTCGTTCAGAGAGGGCTCACCCTTGTCGTTAGCAATGGCAAGGTCCTTGTACTCGTTATAGCATTCGACGGCGCTAACAAGATCACCGGAGGTAGCGAAGGCGGTGATCATGGCGGGGAACACGGCTGCGAAAGGAGTTACACGGTTCAGCTCCATGTGCTCGTAGAGACGGAGCATATCATCCACGCGTCCGGCCTGAGCACACGCAGAAATGAGCTGGTGGTATGACTCAGCCGAGTAAGATGCCCTCTGGGTAAGGACAGATTTCTCGAACATGTTCACAGCCAGGTCAAGTCTGTCGTCCTCGGAGAGAATGGCATGTTCAAGCTCGTGCGAAGCGAACATAAACTTGCCAGGCTCGTCCATGCCACCGAAGCGGACGCGCTTGTCATCCAGAGACTTCTTGAGAGCAGCAACCTCCAGAGAGCGTGCAGCAAGCAGACCAACCAAGATGTTGTAAGTATCGCTGTCGGGCACCACCTTGCGGCGGAGCATGTCAGCATAGACATCCAGCGCCTTGGAAACCATCTCATTCTTGGCAGTCGGCAGGTGGATAGCAGCCATCAACAGGGCGTTGTACGCACTGGCAACGGGCTGGACGCCAGCAACGAGCATGGCCTCGAATACGGCCGGGATCTCGAGGTAGCGGCCATCCTCGGAAAGATGCTGAAGGTGTTCGGCATAGACTTGAAACTGGGGGTCCACCGGGGGAGTACCGGTGCGCGCGCTGAACGGTGTCCTTGACGGGTCGATGGCCGGAGAGTGGTAGGAGCGAACTGCAGGAGAGGCTGATCGAATGGAGTGTTCAGAAGCCTCTTCAAAAGCTTCCATGCGATTCCTGAACTCGATTTCTCTCTCTAGTGCTGCGTCGATCTCGGCCAGAGCGGCCTGAGCCTCTGGGGGAATGCCAGATGGGATCTGTCCATCTTGCACGGCTTCTTGAAGTTCGAGGGCGCTAGACTCGCCAGCAAGGACAGACTCTTCTGAAGGCTTCCACTCAATCTGCCTTTGGAACTGGAACTGACTCCATTCCTTCTCGAGCTCCTCCTCTGTGGCCTGCTCCTGCTGCTTGTGCAGGGCCTCGAAGTAGGCGTCTAGACTTCCATGCTTACTGGTGAGTTTCTCGTGGCGGTGCTCAGGGAGGCCCGAAGTTGTCCGCTCGTTATGGAAGGCAGACTGGAGCTGGAAGGACTGAAGACGGCCGAATCGGTTGGTGTTCCGACGCGCGAATGAGGGTCGGTTCTGGGTGTTTAGGATGGGGTGTGTAGCAGCTACAACAGACTGAGCGTAGCCGTGGGTGAACGATTTCGCGAATCCTTGACGGATGAAATTCTGGTAGAGGGAGGAGTAAATGGTGGGCATTTAGAACTCGCGGGGGAAGGGGAATTCTGTGGTTCAATTGTTAGTTGCGGTTTCCTCCAACAGTTGATGATCGACGTTATGGTGCGGAAGATGGATAGCCACCGGAAAAAAAAAAAATTTTTGCGCAGTGTCTAGAGTGTTCAGATGAAATTTGTCTCGGTTGTGGCTGCAATTGGGTGCTTGCTTCGCCACGGCAAAAGCCCGGGGGAAGAGCCACCGGTTGGCGGAGGAATTGGCAGCGACAAGAAGGTGATCTCGTGATGGCACTCTGATATTTATTTACTTACATGGGGAAATATACGAAAAAGTCCGTTGCAGGTTCATTTGACAGCACCGTAGCCGTCAAACAAACGCGCGAATCTGATTAAAGAAGATATTATGGGATTGAGGGAGGAAGAAGGAACAAAAGCCGCGAGCGTGAGCGAGGGGGGCGAACTAGAAGTATTAGAGATGCCGGTAGATTTTCTGGGTGGGAAACCAAAGAGTGCGAACAGGGTAAGGTATTAGCGGAGGTAAGGACGTACAGCCGAGTGCCTGCTGTTAAGCTACAGTAACCTACCTTGATGTAAGGTACCTTACACCGCACTTGACTGCCTGCCTTTCGCCATGTCACCACCCATTCTGTGTGCTCTCTCTCTCTCTCACACCTCTGTAAGTCTCCTCTGGAAGGAATAGCGAATGCAACAGAAGGGCTACATGACGCTAGCAAGGGCCCAATGGCAAGGAAAAGCACTCGCAAAGTGACAGGTGAACTACAGACAGAAATGTACTTCAGTAAGAGACAGACAGTGGATCAATGAGGGACTTCCAGTTTCTAGCACCTCAGAAAATACGCATTTTCGCGTGGATTCGGAGCTCATTCGCGGTGACGGCCAAGGGTGGACTCGGGAACTTTAATCACTAAGATGCCGACCGCGTTTCGCGTTTTCCCATTGGATACGTGCTGCCTCGGTGTGGGTTTTTATGACTCAGGTACCAAACCCCAAGGCCGTTGGTGTCTTGTTTTCAGTCTTGTGAGTGGCTCAGGCTCTCTAGCCTCAGTGGCTCTTCACTCCCTGTCGTTCTGGGCAGCCATCGAAGAAGCAACGAATAATTGGAATGGATCGTGACTCCCGATCTGTGATGGACACACGGGTCGAAGAAAAAGCCAGCGAGGAGCTCAAACACGTTTGGAATGTTGAGGCAGAGACAAGTGTCCTCAATGCCTTGCGCTTCCGATATTTGCCTTGCTTTACACCCTTTTCGTAGAAGTAGCTATCTTGGTAAGCAGTCATATGAGTGTGGCAGGGCGACAAGCTGACAGTTGACGACGTGGGAAGAACGGATGAATACTGCGTAAGGTGCCTTATAGTGGCCATCGGACAGATGGGTGGTTCAGCAGTTCCCGGAACGGCCTACCTCATCATACACTCGTCATCCACTGATGCCTTTTTTTTTTTTTTTTTTTTCCTTTTTTTCTTTGGTGGGTGCCTGCAGACGAAAAATAATGTATACTTCACAGATACTTACCAGACTAGGTATCTAGATATTCCTACCTTGGATACTGTTGCATGTCGGAAAAAGAAAAAGAACTTGCCCTGAACACCATCAAGTTCTCCCACCTTATCTCGGGAAGATGACGACTACCTGGCGCCTAAGAAAGCCAAGCTTCTGCTCGCTGGAACGTCAACCTCTGAAAAACATGAGGAAATTGGGGTTGAACCAAGGGGCCCTCCCAGTGTTCATGAGCCAAGGCGACTGCCAAAACGGGCCTGATGACTCTGTGACGGCTTCGATTGCCCCTGTGGTCCCTGCGCCAGCGAGAAGAAGC
Source organism: Colletotrichum ledebouriae (assembly GCA_036785755.1). Lineage (NCBI taxonomy): Eukaryota > Fungi > Ascomycota > Sordariomycetes > Glomerellales > Glomerellaceae > Colletotrichum > Colletotrichum ledebouriae. The sequence goes on from JAVHLU010000418.1 coordinate 14,803, forward strand.
CGGCACCATCGCGCTGGATTGCCAGTCCACCAGGCGCAGGGGGCCAAATCTGTCCCGGCGAAGTTCGTGGATGCGGATAGATCTCGGCCTGTCGTTGACCAATCACGACGCATGCAATACTGAGGGAAGCCGGAAAGAGCGGATGGTCGATCTGCGATTCCACCCAAGTGACGCCTGTCTCGAGCCCTCCCCAAAAGGTGGCAGTTGCAGTCTATTCCGGTACTTCCCCGCTGGTAGCATCCATTCGCAATCCTCATTGGTGATTCACCACCATAATCCTATCACTCTCGTCGCAAAATTTTCACCTCCAACAAGGCTCAACCTCATGCGCATGACCGGAGCTAGTGAAGAAGCGGACCTTTTGCTCAGTTCGCGCTGCACCACGCAGGGTTCCGAGTTTTTCTGCTTTAGCCTAAAAAAGCAGTGCTTTTGCATTAGCCTAAAAAAGCGATAAAAGCGTGACATTATACCAAACTAAGCCTAATTAGGCTAGCGTAAGGCTAACCCAACCTAATAATTGCAGTTAGGCTAACTTTTAAGCTCTTTTTTCCCTCCTATAACACTACCTCTGCTACTATTATTATTATCGCTAATAACGCTCTGCTATTATTATTATTATTACTAATAACGTCGCGATAGCTTTAAGAGGCCTTAAAACTACTATCGTTAAGTAGTCGTTTCGCCTATACCACGATTATAATAATAAGGACTAAAAAGAGTAATATAAATACTACGGCTAGGTTACTATAATTAGTATCTCTTAGTAGAGGAAGCATCTCGATCGCTACTTATAATACCTCGAATACTAAACCTGTACCTAACTACTAATTATAGCTACCCTTATTACTATAGTTATAGTTAATAATACCTTTAGAGACCTAATAGACTAGCTAAACTATTACACTACTCTTTCTATCTTTACTAACGGTCGCCCCTTTACCTTCTATAAAGATAACTAGACCCGCGACTTAACTACGCTACTTCGACCCAGCTAGAAGCTGCTATTATTATATAGCCTCTATGAGGTATATTTACCTCGTATCTATAATAACTACTACTATAAAGTCAAGGCTATTATTAAAGCTTCGCCCTATATTAATATAACTTTTAATAGCTCTAAAGATAACGCTAATAATTATATTATTAATATCTCTATTATAATACCTAGTAGTACTACCTTCTTCTAGCGTACGTAGGTAACTACTAACCGCTCCTATAGCGTAACGTAGAGCACCTAAGAGCTCCTTCCTATCCTTAAAGAGATCTCTATAGTTAAGGGTATTCCTAACCTTAAGCGGATTAATAGCTTTATAACCGATATAAATAGTACTATAAGGGCTTTATACTAAGAGATTACTTATTAACTAGGCCTTAAGTATATTATTCCTATTCTCTATAACTCCTACGGGCTAAACCTTCTTATTAGCGATATTATAAAGCTATCTCTATAGCGACTAATCGTTAAGAAGGCCTTAAGTATTATTAGTTACTTCTATACCTCACGGTTATAGTTAGCCCGACTTTAGCGACTCTAAGTTGCTATTTATAATAAGCCTAAAGCCCTACTTACTTCCTCTTTTACCTAATAGGGAAGTATAGAGCGTTACCTATCGTTAGTATTCTATTTAAAGGGTGCCCTCCTTAACTATATCTGCCTCGATAATATTACTAGCTAGCGAGGCTCTATTATAAGGGATAGTAACGCTAGTAGTATTACTATACTAATTAGTATTATTAGCGATAAATTTTTCTAGCTCCGCGTAGAGACTCTTATTAACCTACTTAGACCTATTAGTAAGGCTATTAAGATATTAGAAACCGATCGATCCTATGCTAGTTACGTACTTACCTATTAGGAGGGTATTTAGTACTACTACGAGGCGCGCTGCGCTGCTAATATGTACTAAGTCGACTAGGTAGAGATATTTAGAGTATTCGACGCCCGCTGGGCAAAATAAATCACTAATATTAACATTATTATATCTACCCTCCTACCTTCTAATACGTAGCGTATATATAGTAATAACGAGTAGGTAGTTATATTTAATTAGCTAGAGAGATTTACCCTAACTACTACTTATTATAACGCCTATCGTATCGAGATCCTCGACCTTTATATAGTTATAGGCCTATTATTTAACCTAATAACCCCCTTTTAGGCGCCCGCGTAGAGCCTACTTATAGCGTGGAAGTACATATAAGTCCGGAACTTAAAACTAGCCCTATTAGCGCTATAAATACTAAGCTATATTATAACTTTAGTCCTATTAGAGAGAAGCTTTTTAGCACTTAATTTTATATATAATTTAGCTCGTAATTAATTAGCTCCTGAGATTACTAATAGGCTTATATTTATATATATAAATAGTTAAGTGCTTAAATAGCTACGCGCCTAGGAGGGAGGGTATTTATAGCTACTACTATAAGTAACATAGGAGTCTCTCATAGAGGAGGAGTTAGTATAATTAGAGAGGGATATTCTTAACTTATATATAAGAGAAGCCCTAGCCCTTAACTTAGAGTTCGTTTAGAGCTAATTAATTTCAGTTTATATAGAGATTACTATAGTAAGCAAAATTTGCTTGCTCTAGCCTAAAAAAGCAGTACTTTGCTTTATATAAGCTAAGAAAAGCGCAGCGAGCATTTGCACCTTCGGAACCCTGGCACCACGACCAAGGTGATACGCCGTCGCCGTCTGCTCTGCCTGGCGCTGAGCCCACGAATACGTATCCATGGATATCGTCAACGACACGCTGATCGGTATCAAGTACACCATTGCGAGTTTGAGAGATGCACTTCATGTCCAAAAGACCACGTTTTCAACCACTTTTCCAGCCGCAAATCAGCTTGCTCGTGGTCGACTAGATAGAAAGATACGGTAAGTCACCGCCCCGCGAGAGGCCCGACCAAGACAACAACCCAACAATCCCCATTCTTCCAAGGTCGCTCGTCCTGGACCGGCCCATTTGGTATCCCTCCTCCTATCCAAAACGAGCTAGAACAGCAAACACTCAATTCCATGCTAGCCAGCCGGTCATCTATCTCCCTTGCTTCCGCGGGCGAATGGCGGCGCGCCCAAACCATCGGTGTAATCTGACCCCTCCAGAGGATCCTGTCCTGTCCGTAATTATTACCATTTGCATCTCACAGACGGAACGGAGATGGCGATGCGATCCTCATTGACCAACGGTATATGACGTTGGTACCCGTCTAATTGGCAACGGGAGCCATTTTGGATCAGGCCTCAGCCGTCCACCACCTAGGGAGCTCAGCCCTGAATTGCGCAAGATTACGAGCCCAGGGGCTTTCCCCAGGTTGTGCCCTAATACACGCGACGTTCTGAGACATTGGCAAACGAGGCAGGAGCTCTCCTCCACAAAGTCACAATTGGTTTTCGCAGTTCGTGGGGGCGCATCACGACTTTCATGTCACGCGGTCATCCATTCACGAAAAAGAGCCGCCAACGCGTTGCATCAAGCAGACACAGCCTTGGGGGAACTGGTTGTTAAAAACAGGCTCTAGGACAGGCACAGTCTCGTATGAAACATGGATGTCCATGGATGATGATGCGGGCACTACAAAAGTACTACGTATGCAGGCGGACTCCAGATTGCGCCGTCTTACATCCGGCACACCGGACTATGGACACTAATCACCGTGCCTCACCAGGGCCCTATATTCACGGGCGCCGACGGCTCAATGCCGTTATCCGGCGCCTGGTGATTCTTCGGTCCCGATCGGGTTGCTGTTGCAGCAATCCCCAGTCAGGGCTCGTTCTCACCTTATTCAGCCGGCACCAGGACAGGCTGGCGATGCTCCGCTTGTCACCGAGATACGTCGCTCGGGACTCGGTGAAGTGGACTGGAGGATCGACGACGTACCCAGTCTATACCTTGACGTGGGGCGCAGCTTATGTGACAGCCGTATTTACGACAAGCACCAGGGACAACGCGATCCTGCGCATCATTACGCAGTACTACGCTTACGAGTGTTTGGCCTGTTTGCTTCGCGGCGGATATCTCTTGTTACCCCGAGGTGGAGATCGGGCACCTTCGGGCAATAGTGGCAAGGGCAGTAAGTTACACAAGGGTGGTCTGAACGGACGTTGCCAGATAGCATGTGATTCATCAGCTTCAACTAACGGTAGAGCTTTACTGGCATTAGGAATCGAAAAGCGATGATCTTCGTTGTTTATTCTCATCTCAGGCTCTCTATCGGCCAGTATCACACTAATCCTCAGCTCACGAGCTTCTCTGCAGTCGTGACTGCGTACCTAGTGGTATCGTACTGAATCATCGGGACAAAGGAAAGGTTTATGGAAAAACAGAAAAAGGACCAAGATACGATTCGACTGCTGTCGTCGCCGTTGGCCCGCCCCGTAAACGCCGTCGCTCAGAATCTCAAGATATCATAATACCACGCTTCGCTAATAGTTCGACAGTCCACCATGCAAGTATATTTCTCGCTAGCGCCAGCCCGGATATTGTCCAGTTGCGAGATCCGCATTACGTCCCAGAAAGGTGTGTGCAGGTTGTTTCGTATGTGTCGCAGACCATAACTGATTATCTGTCGGAACTGCCAATGGTGGAGATGGAGGCGCTTGACGCAATGGGCTTAATGGAGAACAATGGCCTGACGGGGTAGGCAGAGTCGAAGTCAGCGATGCCGATGCGGCTCGCGACAGCTTGTTCCTTCAGCATGGCAATTCTGGAGAAGACGTTAGTTCTCATTGACTCAGATAGGGAAAGGTACAGACAGATTAACTTACTCGTCTGAGCTGATGCCCGCGAGGTCGAGGTTGCACTTCTTGAAGTCGAAAGGGGCGGAGATCTCCACCCCCCGGGTCTTGGTCTCCTTCCTTGATCGACGGATGACCTTGTTCAGAAAGACCTTGAAGCCGTCGTTGTTGGAGTCCATGGCGGCAGCGTTGTTCTGCATTTTATGGCTGGATCGTTTTAGCGTAGAGGAAGGTGTGGTGGTGATGCAGGCGCAGTATATGTTGGGTTTGGGGCGCAGGTCAGTGACGGTATATGTAGCCTTTGCTCTTATTTTGTTTCTGCGTGCGTTGCACCAGCGCCGGCGGTCGTACACAGGGATAAGAGAGACAAGAGGTCGATGTCCCAATGATGTGTCGAGGTGTCCACCGTACTCAAAGGCGTAGTTGTCCCTGTTCCCCTGGTATTTCTTTTTCTTTTCTTTCCTTTTCTTGCCCGGCTTCTCGGGTACCTGATCGTTGTTATTGTGGTGTTCCGTATTGATGTACGTAGATTGCTTTTGCGGCCCAGCCCCTTGGATCGATGAAGATATGATTTATTGGATTAGTATTAGTGGAGAAGGATGAATGACACAGACACCATCTCCGAAGTGAAGGGTGGGAGAAGCCAAAGTCATATATCTCCATTTCTCCCAGATCAGCGGTGCAGCCGCAAACACTACTGTCGTACGCATGCACGTACGTCCCACCCTCGGCATACACCTCACCACTCCACACACCCGAACGGATATCCGTACGCCCCCATGCTGAGTTCGGGTGCCCGTCTCCATCCCATCAACGCCAGGAAGGCATCTAAATACCTTGCGTGTGTCTCCCCGAACTCTGGGGCGTTGGGAAGACAGGAGTGGGTATGGTATGATGGGGGAGGGGGTGTGGGTTGTAGTGGGGTGCCGTGCCATCTCGAGCCCAGGAGAATCATTCTGTGTCCGTCCGTCGGCCGCCGGGCGCCACGGCTGCGAACAAAGTTAGATTGGGGGGGGAGTGGGTGAATGTATAAGAACTTTGGACGGAGGGTGCAAGGATTTGCTTGGCTAACGGACGTAGAGAATAGGCGAGTGAGAACACTACGACGAATACTGCTATTGCCTGTTTGTTTTTTCTCTTCCCCCTCAAAGTGAGCGGTGAGAACCGGAGGTAGTCGTTTGCGGCACCGCACGCAGGAAAGCTACCTACTCTGGCACAACTGAAGGACGGTCGAGTTCAGAACCCCTACGCAGGACGAAAGCGATTTCAACTCCATCAGATCTCCGGCCAACTTTGGTGTCTCTTATCACTTACTACAGCAAAGCAGCGAAACCGAGTTTAGACTTCTTCCCCCTTCTTTTTGCTTTCCGAAGATCGGGGACGTCGGGCAAGTCTGCCAATCAGAATACACGATTCCACGTCAGCCGACATGGGTTGGGAGTAATTAGGGAGAGTTGCGCAACGGGCGACGACAAGCGCCAGGGTTCAGGCAAGCCTCATGAAAGGAATGTTCTCAGCGAGTGACGATTCGCGGCGGCGGCGGCCGACGGATTGAATGGGGGCGAACTGCAGAATGCGGGCGGGGTGTGGTGGTTTACTTTACTTCACTGCCCACCACCACCACCTTCTGAGTTCTGAAACTTCGGCGGTGGTGGTGTTTCAACGTTTCAGTGTGGGAGGTCACATTTCTTCACAGTTCACACACATTCACTCTGTTTTTAGACTTTTCGACGCAGGGCGCAATAACACACGCGCGTGGGTGGTCGCTGATCACAAGACGTCTGCGCATGCCGCCGGCATGCAGGAGTCGAAGGGATAAACGAGTATCCATATGCAGGAACCAAGCAGGAATGTGCGATTTGGGACACAGCTGATGGAAAAAAAGTCAACGCGGATGGCCACTCGCATGCCGTGCGTTCCGGATGTACTGCAGTAGTAGAGCATTCAAGTTCCCAAGTCGGCGGCAATTTCTGAGGTGCGTGCAAATAGCGGCTCCCCCCCCTGCCCTGGATGGCCTTGTTCTGCGTGCCCTACCAACTCTAAATCAAATTGGCGAGAATGCTTAGATGGCACGTCGCCGCCCCGTCCCCCTCGTCGTCGTCGTCGTCGTCCCCCTCGCCGTCGCCGTCGCCGTCCTCTTCGGGGATATGCTGCAAGGAGAAGGGAAGGGGGCGGCTCTTGCGTTTGATGACGACCCCAATGCCCATCCTTTCCTGAGGACGAAGAGTAATCTGTGCATCGCGTCTGTTTGCGCGCGTGAAGAGGGAAAGCGAGTGCCGGTGCCGTGCCGGTGGGGGCCGTGGGGGCGGGAAATCATGTGGTTGATGGGAGGGGGTGGGGCCGCCCGTGGCCATGGGTTGATGGTTGATGAACAGGTGAGGGTGGTACTGGGCATTTCTCGTTATCGCGATCATCTTGTCTCTATGCTCGGCGGTGCAGTCAGTACCAGGATGCCAGGATGCTAGGATGCCGGGGATGGCGATAATTTGCTCATCACGAACGCGTGTGTATTGGAAACGTTCGCATCGAGATGTCTCGCGGAGCCGACGGACGGGCATGGTTTGATCATGCAGCAGCAGCAGTAGAAAGAAGCCGTGGTTTCCAAGGGTTTCCGGATTACATTCCTTACCGCGTCGCTTGATATCGACGCAATGGGACAACTACCGTCCCAGCCAGCCAGCCCTGCGTGTCTCGAGAAGCCACATTCAGTATGATTGGCGATCTGATTAGGATTCCCACTAGTCCACCATTCCTTATTCTTCAGCAGAGTTACGCTGAGGTCCTGTCAGGCTTGAGGGGGTTAAGGGATGGGGGGACATTCCACATTGCAGCCGTCGGTATCTACGGAGTTGTCGGCGCAAGTCAAAATCGCCTAGGGAGGGGGAGGAGGAGTTGTGGTGATTGAACCATGCATGGAGGCCCAACGCAGAAAAATAAGAAACCCCTGGACGAAATCGATGATGACAATCTTGCACATGGCAAGGGCCCCTGGAAATCGGGCATTCCTCTTCGGGTCTCTCCCTACGCCCAATAAATCGATTTTACCCCCTCTTTTCGTTTCCCCCGAATACGCTACGCTACGTACAGAGTAGAGAGATGCATAGCGGTGATGATGATGATGATGATGATGATGATGACGATGATGACGATGATGACGATGATGATGAACTCGTCCAAATCCTCCGCCTTGTTTTGCCAAGGCTAGAATGTTCTGCCGCGCGTAGTCTGTAGTCAGCGACGATGGCTTAACGCTGCGGGAATCAAAGTATCAAAGTTGCGGACGCATCATCATCAGCGAGCAAAAACACAAACTTCGATTGTGCAGCAAGCTGCACGTGACACAGCAAAAAAAAAAAAAAACGCCTCGTTCCCACTAATTAACTTGCGGCTGGCATACTGCAGGACAGCAAGCGACCATGATTGGGCTGGCTCGAGCAGCTTCAGCCACGCCGCGGAGTAGACACGATCAGGCAGAGCCAATCTGCTTCGTCGCTTCCGGTTAGGTAGGCTTACGAGGACTGCACAGGGCTGACGGATAGTACATGTAGTTCAGGCTTCAGTGCCTGCCTTCGAGCCCCTCCCCAGCTTGTTCCTTCCCTTATGAGATGCATGATAGTACACGCCAGTGTCGAAGTGGAGGGTCGGGGGCTTATAATACGATGTTCTGTTTGCCGGGGCGGGGAGGGGATTATTTGGGGCTGACGAAGAGAGGAAGCATGTTTGCATTACACTTTCTCACCTCCATGTGGCTGAACATGGGTGGCAAAAAGGCACCAGAAGCATGTTTGCATTGGCCCCGGCAATCTTGAGGAACGCTGCACGCGCTCGACCCAGGATAGCGGAATCCCGAGATTGATCAAGAGGCCGTCGACTTGCTTAGTGAGAGCAGGGTGGCCGATCGCGCGGGCTGGAAGAAGGATCGTGATGCCTGCGTAGCTCCTTCCCGTCTCCCTGGAATCAAATCACACAACTTCGCACGACTGCACGGCTGCATCTGTTAAATCACGGACGTCCCATCTCCGTAACTCACGAGAAAAAGCAACGGTCACCTATTAGCCCTAGGCAAGATTAAAATTAGAAGCCTGAGTCAGAAAGGGCTGCGAGGGTGCGAGGCACAACCAAAACCATCCGCCCTGTGCGGGGATGAGCCCTGGGCATTATCCAGACGCGGTAAGGCTGGGGAAATAGAGACAGATGGAATGAAAGGTCGAACGCCGCTATCCCGAATAGAGGGTACGAGGAAGAAGAAGAAGAAGCAATGGACGAGATCTCGGTCGCCTTATTGGGTCTTTACACGACGAGGCTTACGGATGAGAAGTCTTCCATGTGCTAGTGACTTGCTGTTGCGGCCGGTGAAGTGGGTTAAGGGGTGTGTATATTCCTCGGGGTTAAGTCTGGCTAGGTAAACCCTGATCTGGCCTAGCCTGGCTTACCTAACACATTCTCCAGAAACGAGCAGCGCCTCTTTCCCCACCCTTCCCGCTCAGCACAGGACACCATCACTAGGTATTCACTAGCCCCTCGCACTCCCTCAGGCCCCACAACGCTGACCAAATCGCCGGCTTCGACTGTCACACAGCGCCACGGCCCCTACGAGATGTGGAGCCCTCGTCCCAATGCATCCAAACCCCCATCGACCGAGGACACTTCACGATACCACGATCAAGAAAGCGGGGAGAGGGGGGAAAGGAGGAGGGGAGTAGTCTACCATAATACAGACAGGGGGCTTTTCATGGCTGAGCACGGCAGTTGTTTCGGGGTGAAGATGGTCATGTGCTTTTCGCCCACGGTTGGTAGATGTCCATCGTTACGCTACTACAGCAAAACATCGCAACATTCCGTTTGCGGATATCTCGACTCTTCAAGCTCCCCCCCGCCAACCGTTCCAACGCGAAACTGACAATCAACTGCCTTCTTGCTCATCGCTATTTTTTTGAAGCGGTCATGGTGATTGGTCGCCTACAAACCTTCACATCCTCTTCCCGAGATTTCCCTCGCGCCTCTTCAGCCGGTAGATGGGTGGCTTGAGGTCTATTCTTACTCGGTCACCACACTCACTTAAACACACACACACACACACACCTCTTTGCGGCGAGGGAACTTGCAACGCTCTTCCAGAGTTTCGAAGAGTCCATTTCTTTGCTGCCTTTCATTTGTCGTCCGCCGAACGGTTTGCGGCGCAGTCGTTTTTTATTCCCCCCTCCGCACTCGACACGTACACGGCGAGTATAGAGTTTGAGGTCGTTCTCGCAGTCCCGTGGTCCTGTCAAAGAAAAGACGCGCAGGACCCTGGTTTTTTTTTTCCTTCCTCTTGTAATTCGCCACGCCAGACGGCCGTAACGTTAATTCCTCCCCTCCTGCACGTCCTGCTTAAAGTTGCGATTACAATTGCGTTTCGTCTGCCCACCGTGTTCACTGCCTCACTAAGTCGAGACACGAGAGAGAGAGCCTGTACCACTTCAGATGCTGAGGAAGTCCTGGTAGACGCACCGGAAATCGTCCGATTCGAGGTATGCATCGTCCGATTATGCCGTCGGGGACTTATCTTGTACGAAAGAAAGGTTTGAGGCTACGGGAGCGGGACTCGGGAAGGGGTCACTTTCCCTTTTTTTACCTTTCTTACCCAACTTGTCACCCAAACGTAGCCTCAAATTCTATCACAGCTGCCTGAAGCAGGAAAAAAAAAAAAAAAAAAGAAAACCACGTTGCTGCGATCATCCCCAGTCTCGCAGTTTAGCCGCTTTCGCTCTCGCTGTACTGTCGCAGACCAGACGCGGGTTGTCAGGCTCAAAGGGCCTTGTCTTACACGTTTGAGTGTTTGTGTGTGTGTATGTGTGTGAGCTGACTAGGACGGTTTGCGTGTCTTCGCCTCTACGGCCGGGTTCATCTCATGAACCGTTAGTGTTGCAGCGAGAACGAGACGAAGTTTAATTCTTTGGGTAACGTGTTGAATACCACAAAAGCTATCTACCTGGCGCTGCTTTACGCTCTCGGACGTTGCGACCCACGGCCACCTAATCATCACACCAACCTTACAGACTTTCCTTTCCGTCGGCAGTCAGTGACTTACTCGGTTTCGGCATCGCCAAGCAGAGGGGTGTGATGGAGCTCTCACTCTCTCCCGGACTCGCAGCCAACGAGAGTGCGAGTCGCTGGGCCGTCGGGGACGCATGCAGGGGCTTGACATGAGAGAATAGACACCATCTGATCATCGAGAAGCGTTGGGCTGATCGGGCCTCCCCTCTATCACCCATTGTTTGACAAATCTGAAGCTGAAATGAAGGCGACGTGGTAAGAAGAATATGGCTTCCGAACGATGAGCATACCCTTAGTCTCCGTCGTTGTCAGTGTCAGGATAAGGGAGCCTCTTCCAAGGGAAACCTCGGAAAAATCCTGCACTCCCCTTACCCTCCCTCCCTCCCTCCTCCACCCCTTTCCGCCATTCAGAAACATCACCACCACCGCCGAGGTCATCATGCGTCGCGTTGATGGGTTGCCCCCCCCCTTCGCGCCGCCCCCCCACTTCAGCTCCGTCGGCCGTACGCGTGTCGGTGTCGTTGCTCCGTAGTCCGCCGCATCGCCCAACCCCTTGTCCGATCTCTTTACCGAACCCACATTCACGCACATCTCGAGAGCCTCACTTTCGAAACACCATGTTGTTGTCGCTTGTGATGCAAAGAGCCGTCAAGCCACTGAGCACAGCGGCTGTCCGTGCCCACGAACTGGGTCAAACCAACCTTTCTTAGGAGGCTACAAACTCTACACGGCCCCTTATTTCCCCTCCTTCAGCCCAGCCGAACCAGCGCCCAAGTCAAATGCCGCGATTGGGGAGGCTGCAGTAGTAAGCGTCCCGATCTTTCTGCCGGAAGCCATTCCCTTGTGTGTGCCAGTATCCTACCCCGCCAAGCTCCCAACCGGTGCTCTTGTCAAACAAGTGAAGCCCGATCGTACGCTAGCTCGTGCGTGCTTTTCCGTGTCCCTTTCCCTTTCCCCTCACATCATCACTCATTTGGGGTAGTCCTTCAAGTGGTAGCTCTTGAGCTTGACGAACTGTTCGAAGCCGAAGCGGCTGAGCGTCTGTCCCTTGCCCGAGTTCTTCCATCCCGTCCACGCTAGATCCTAAAACGGTTGTCAGTTTCGAGAGATTGCGAAGGTGGCTTGCGAGGGCGTGAAGGGAAGAAAAACGACGTCACACAGGTTGGGTGAGGAGGGGGAGTAACGGCATGATTTGGACGGCAGTTCCCAAACACCCAAACAGCTGACGAGGGCGGTGCAAACTGCTCAAAGAGACAAGTGACAATCCACCGGCCGGTGAGATCTTGGCTCTGATGCGACGAGAAAGGCTCAGGAACGGCGTCACGGAGGATGCCGGACGGACAATAGGTTGATAACCCGCCGCAAACGGTAAACAAGAAGAGTCGCCAGCGATCCGAGCGTTGAGACGCAGATCGGACGATGAGAACACGGCAGGCAGGAATGCAGTTCCACGCAGGAAGCGTGTGACAAGAAAGAAAGAAAAAAGAGACCTACCGGGCTGGGATAATCGCATCGGTTAACGAAGACGGTACCCGCTTCCACCTGGTCCGCGATTTCGTACCCGCGGTCCGTGTCCTTGGTCCAGATGCTTGCCGTGAGGCCAAACTCACTGTCGTTCATGAGCTTTACAGCCTCGTCGTCATTCTTAACGCGCATGACCGGAATGACCGGCCCAAACGTCTCTTCCGTCATCACCGTCATTGAGTGGTCCACACCCGTCAGCAGCGTCGGCTTCACAAAGTTGCCCTTGGGCGGCGGGTTGGCGAACGACTCGTTGTCGGGCGTAGCGTCCTTGGCGCCCTTGTCGAGCGCGTCCTTGACGTGGGCCTCGATGGTCTCCTTGGAGCGCTTCGAGATGACGGGGCCGACGTGGGTCCCCTTGTCAAAGGGGTCGCCGAGCACATACCCCTTTAGCACCTTCTGCACGGCCTCGACAAAGGCGTCGTGGACCTCGTCGGCGACGTAGACCCGCTCCACGGAGCAGCAGCTCTGGCCCGAGTTGAAGACGGCGCCGTCGACGATCTCGGCCGCCGCCCAGTCCATGTCGACGTCCCCGCGGATGTACGCCGGGTCCTTGCCGCCGAGCTCTAGGCCCACGTTGACGACCCGGTCCGACGCCGCCTGCTGCACAGCCAGACCACCGGCGACGGAGCCCGTGAAGGCGACGAGCTTGACCTTGGGGTTGCGCACGATGGACTCGATCAGCGTCGGCGAGCCGCAGTGGAAGTACTGGATCACGCCGGCGGGGAGGCCGGCCTCCTCGAAGACCTTGGATACCCGCTCGACGATTGTTGGGGTCTGCGGTGAGGGCTTGAGGATGACGGTGTTGCCCGCCAACAGGGCGGGAATGAGGGAGTTGACGAGAATGAGGTAAGGGTACTAGGGTCGTAGTGTAAGTGAAAAATGTGAGTCAGTGGTGGTGGCCGTGGCGTAAGTTTGGGGCATGTTCACGATGTCTCGGACATTTTGCCACACGCAACGGTCACGCGAGGTCGTGGATATAACGTACATTCCATGCAAAGATGATGAGAACCGGGCCAACGGGAACCTTGCGAATGAAGCGCTTGAAACCTTTCTCAGCCTCGCCGTCAGTGTCCTTGAGGACCTCATCGGAGATTTTAAGGAGGTACTCGGCGCGCTTCACGGCGGTGGCGACCTCGACGCCGGTGTAGGCGATGGGGCGGCCCATCTGGACGGTGAGCTCCTGGGCGAGCTCATCTTTCTTCTTGGAGAGGAGCTTCAGTGCTGTCTTGACGACCTTTTGGCGGTCGGCGAGAGATGTCTTGCTCCAGGACTCGAAAGCCTTGGTGGCGGTGTTGGGGAGCTCATCTAAGTCGGCCTGAGAGATGCCGTTGCGGGTGATGATGGGCTCGTTGGTGGCGGGGGAGATTGTGGTGAGGACTTCGACGGACATGTTGGCGGGTCTATCTGGGGTATAATTAAGTTGAAGAGGAAAGGAAATAGAGAACAGGTCGTTGATGATGATCAAGAGGCAATTCGCGGCTTAGATATTCCCCTTCTTGAACATGAATCGTCATTGAGGGGCCCCGCCCGGAGCGCGCCCGGGCGCGCTCCCGATAAGCCGATAACGGATGAGGTAATCAGATCAGATAGTGGACAATAGGTCAGTGACCCACTAAAATTTATTTTGCAGCAACTTCACGGATGGCGCATCTTCGTCTTCATCCAGGATCTGCAACAACAATTCGACACCAAGCTGCGCTGCACGACAACGGCACGAGCAACGAACGGAAAAACTACAGTGGAAACTCGGACCAATTGATAAAAACATCACCCAAAATGCCTCCCGAGAAGCGCAACAAGTTCCTTGACGCCGACGACAGCGAAGACGACCTTGACCAAGGCTACGACTCCGAGGCCGAGGAGCTGCGCAAGGGCGGTCGCAGCGCAAAAAGACGCAAAGTCGACTCGGAGGACGAAGAGGACTTCAGCGATGAGGAGAACGACACCACAAAGAACGCCAACGCCGACGACGAGGACGCAGCCTCCGACAATGAAGACCAAGATTCTTCAACCGCCCCAAAAAAGCCAAAATCCGCCTCCGAGCTCCCCGACATATCCAAGCCCCTGACGAAAAAGAACCTCGTCGCGACAGAAGAAGCAGTCAAAAAGTCGGGCGTGGTCTACATCTCGCGCATACCGCCCTTCATGAAGCCGATGAAGCTGCGGTCCCTCCTTGAGCCCTATGGCAAGATCAACCGCATCTTTCTCGCGCCCGAGGACCCGGCCGTGCACGCGCGGCGCGTCAAGGCCGGCGGCAACAAGAAAAAGTCATACACGGAGGGCTGGGTCGAGTTCGTTCGCAAAAAGGACGCAAAGGCCGTCTGCGAGCTGCTCAGCGCGCGCACCATCGGCGGCAAGAAGGGATCCTACTACCACGACGACATCTGGACGCTCAAGTACCTCAAGGGCTTCAAGTGGCGCCACCTGACGGAGCAGATCTCGGCCGAGAACGCGGAGCGCACCAGCAGGATGCGGGCCGAGATCACAAAGGCCACCAAGGAGAACAAGGAGTTTGTGCGCAACGTCGAGAGGGCGAGGGTGTTGGATGGTATCGCGGCTACTAAGGCCAAGCGCGAGAAGCAGCAGCAGCAGGAGGGAGCACCAGCGGCGGCGTCTGGCTCGGCTGGGGACGAGGGCGGGAAGAGGAGGACGGTGTTCAAGCAGATCCCCCTGGCGGAGAGGAAGGGCGGCGAGGCTACGGGCGGTGCGAAGCCGGCGGGGGATGTTGCAAGGGTGCTGGGGAAGATCTTTTGAGCTTGAGGGCGTGGGAGTATGTAATTTCTCGGCAGTGGCAGTGGGCCCTTCCCTTGCCCCTCCTTCTCTGTTTGGTTCGGTCCGAATTGAAGCGCAATCGATTTCGATTACAGGATGAAAAGGTTCCTTCGGATCGGTAGACGGCATCCTTGGAGAGAGGCTTTAGAAGTGTTCGCGAGGGCGTGAGTCCGCTCGAGGTCGCCAAGAAGCAGGTGCTGGATCACCAGCTCGCCAAGAGCCGGCAAAGATCTGAGTCTGGCGTCTTGGCAGTTGAGGCGATGAGTTGTTGTGATGAGAGTTCTATTATTATCTTGACACACACATGCGGTCAATACTCTTGTTTACGTGATAGAGGCCAGATTTGACATGTAAACAACGTAATCAGCTTACGATTCCCAGACGAAGCACGCTCGCACTCGTGAAGGTACCTAAGTCTGAGATCTGCATACAAATTCGTTTTCGTGGTCTTGTAATTTCGTTGAGTATCTCATGACTACCGATATCACAAGCCTTTTTCGCCCAACTCACAACCCACTCAAACTACCAAAGCACCATCCGCCAAGATTACAACACATACAGATCTCCCACCTCGTCATCGCAAACCATCACCACCACCCTTCCCAAGAGACACCCTCCGCTAACACGAACAAAGCCTCACCCAGGCGACAACGAAGACCTCTCCTACTCACAGCCATCCTATCCAGATGGCAGCAGTCCGGCGCGGGCGGCCGGCGCACTACATCATCCTCCCGGGAATGAATAACTAAATCAAAAGAAAAAGAAAAGTCCGCTCTAAGCCGTAACAGTCCGTCGGCGTCCGCATAAACCTACGGCCAAACCTATGGCGCCGAGGCAAAAGGTCGCCTACCCATGTCCCTGGACCCATCATCGTCTCATCATGTCTCCCGCGGACGCCGCGGGCGGCACGACGGGGAGGTGGAGGTCTTGGTACGGGCTGGGGAAATATGAGTTGGGAGGAAACAACGGGTGAGGGTGTGGGCATAGCGGACAAGAAGGCCAAGACAGTCGCCGATGGTGTTCGCGTCTACGCATGATCTGCCTTATGTAACCAGAAACGACAGCGAAGACTACTGTAGTAAACGGAGGGAGAAAAGAGAAGCATAGACGCCGTTGGAAGGGTGGCGTCGTGGCCTGCCTGTCTGGGGTGGGTGGGTAGGTAGCAGAGCCTCCCGTCGCTATCGGACTTCATGAGACTTCTGAAACGACATCGCCGACGGCGGGCAGAATAAGAGCAAGGGCCAGCTCTCCACGTAGGGGAGCCTTGCCGACCAACGAACGAGGACCGATGCGCAGCGTTTACTGTTGCATGCCTTTACGTCCGTCCTTTCCGCGCGCTGTCGATTGGGCGCACAGTTCCTCCAAGAATCGGCGATTATTAACCGTTCGGCCAGAGCACAGACGATTATCATGGGCGAGGAAGGTAGAATAACGATAGGCAGGCCGACAGCCAAAATAAGAGGGGAACGTGCGGCAGTGCTGAAGACGCACGTCGTCAGGCGGGCCCGTTGATGGGTTGGATTGAGTGATGAGCTGTTGCATAAGCCGTGAAGCCGCACGCCTCCTCCTTTACAACCATGAGTAAGGCTGTAAGCGGGGACAATAGAGTTTTAAAGAGGGCAGGCATATCGCCGACTAGGTTAGCCAAAGCTCTCTAACGGTTGTGCCATCGGCGACGGCGATAGAGAAGAGAGACAGAGAGACGGACGGGTCAAGCGCATGAACCACGTGGTGGTCTGTCTTTCTTTTGCTAACTGAAAAAGCAACGCCTTGCTGCGTCGTAGGCGAGGTATCTCATGCATACACGCCTTGCCCATCCTTAACCGTTCCATCCCTTTTCGGAGATACCCTTGACTTTTGTTTTATGCTGCCGCCAGAAACCAACTGGTGCCTAAGCCTTGTCTCATACTCCCCGAGAGGAAACCACTTCCTCCCCGCAGACGGGCACTTAACCCTAAGACTCCACCGGAACCGCAACGTCGTGAGACATCCGCAAAATCCGTCGCATCCCGCAAACAAGCCGCGCGTGCGCACACACACCACACACTCCACCCCCCTTCTCCGCCGATTAAGCTTGATCGTTAATCTGCAGTTCATCCATGTCCTCAAGAAGCTCATCCATGTCGACCCTCGGCGCCTCATCGTCGTCTTCGGTCTCGGCGATGGACATGGCATCTGGGTCGACGGCCTTCGCCTTCTGCTGGGCACGGTAGATGGCCATGGTGGAACGGAACTCGTCGTCTTCCTCGACGTCGCGGAGGAACTGTTCGTACTCCTCGTCCATGCGCTCTTGGTCGGCCTTCTTGGGAAGCAGCTCGCCCTCGTCCTTGGCCATGCGCTTGAGCTTCCAGTTGCGGTTGCGGTTCCTCCTCTTGCGCGGGTAGTGCTTCTTGACGAGCATAACGTCGGGTATGGTGGAACCGTAGGCGTGCGACTCCTCGATGGCGTCGAACTCGGGGTTGTTGAAGTTGGTGCCTGTGAGCATGTAGCCCATGACGGAGTCTCCAGCGTGGAGAAGACCGCCCAGATGCGTCCTGGCAAAGTATGTCTTGTCATTGACGCCCAGGTCCGCCGCGCGCATAACCTGCACCTCAGCGAGATGCCACTTCCCCTTGGTGATACCAGTGGGCTCGATGTCCATTACGATGAACTCCACCAGAGACTTGACATCCGCCAGAGAAGTAAATGGCGCTCGCCAGTAGATGTCTGAAGGAATGCTTGCTGTTTGAAGGGTGTTCGGGTCGAGGAGGTATACTGCCGTTCCGATCTTGTAGCATATGTTGAGGGGCGAAATGTTACCGGAGGACTTGGCCAGCTTGATGGGCATGGCAACTAAGTCGTCACGGCATATGGGGATAAGCTCGGCCGAGAAGGTGAACTTGTAAGACTTTGTGGCTGTGTGGACATCTTGTGAGATGAGCTCCTGTGCCTTCTTGACGCGGCATGGTACAACAGAGTTGAGGAAGTCGACGAACTTCTCGGCCTGATTCCTTGCGGAGAAGAAAAAGTCGATTCCGTCCTTTGCCTCTTTAATGTTCAGCGTATCCCTGTGCGCTCCGTGCTTCATGATCAGCTGCTCGAGGTAGAGGAACGTCCTCTTGTGCAGGACCTTTTGTCGGACCTGGACGCACGCGCGCCACACGTTGGCGGTGTATGACTTTGCGCAGTCGGGGCATTGTTGGTATGCGACGATATAGACTGCCTCGAAAGCCTGCTGAAGGAGAACGCCGCTCTGGACCTCGTCCTGGATGGTGATCTTGACCTTTACTCGTCTCGAGTGCGGCTCGGTCCACACAAAGGAAGCATCGATAATGCGGACCTTGTTGAGGCCCCTGAGTTTCTTGAGACAAAGGGCGAGAAGCTCGCGGGACTCGGGTGCGGCAACAACCCAGCTGTTGGGAGGAAGAAGCCAGCGGTCGCAGTCTCGGCAGAAGTTGAGGGTGGCTTCGCGCTGGACGCCGGATGAGATGTCCACGGTCAGCTTGATGCAGTCGTAGCAGAGGGCGTTGGCGGCGGTGGTGCCGTCAATAGGAGCGCCGCAGTTGCAGCAGAGAATCGTGGCGGCCGTCATTATTTTTTTGTGATTTCCCTGTTGCCCCTGTGATTTTGGTCGAATTATTGAGGAATTGGAAGGGCGCCGACGGGGGCATGGGAATTTTGGGCAGCGGTATGGCGGGGTTGACGTCGAATCCAAAAAATTTCGAGATAAGGATGGCGGGGTCGTCTGTTATCAAGGGGTCACGTGTTTCTAGGTGGCGGTTTTCTTCATGTGCACCTTGCGCTGAACTCTTGGATCCGGGCTTCTCATTATTAGTCAGCCCTCTGCCCATCGGCAACGTCACGGAATCCTGGTGTGCAGCCTGCGGCACAGAGGGCCTGGCCGAATCGAATGCAAGCCAGTGACCCGTGTGCTATTGCCTCAGTCATTGCGATGCTGTTGTAGCGGGTTTTGTGACACATTGCTCGCTCGATGATACATATCTCTGTTCGAGCGTCTTCCACACTTGTTCAGCTAAGCGCTCTGGCTGGACAACGATGGCTCACCTGCATTACAGCCCTGGGATCTAGCGGATCTCTCAGATCCAGCCACCTCCTCCGGAAACATTGGACCTCTGACGATAAAGTTGTCGTGATTTGAATAGCAAAGGGAAGCTGAGCAATCAGTAGATGGAACATCTCTTTCCACTGACTGCCTGGTCTCGACGTTCCCAACTTTCCGGATCGCTGCACATCTCAGCACATCGATGCTACTGTAAATTTGAGACCATAAGTTGCGTGGCTGCCTTCTCCCTCACCCAAGCAGCTATCTTGATTCTTGAACACGACTCTTCTCCAAGACCGTGCACGCAGCACATAGCTCAGTGACAAAAAATTGAAGGGAATCTCGAAAGATTTGGGTCTAAAACGCGGTGCTGCAGCCCAGCTGCTGCAACAAGTGCGGCAATAAAAAGAGGTCATATGAAGGAGGCCAACCATCATCGGCAAGCGTGAGCAAATTATTGTTCCCCCGCCCCCCGGAAGTAGACAAGTGTCTAATGGTAGAACCAAACTGATGTAAGTTGCAATGGCTCATCCGGTCAACGTGCTCCCAACTTTCAATCGACGGAGCCCGACGCAGCGAGGGACAGGTTTGGAATACCGATCCACGGTGTGGAAAGAGTAGAAAAAGGCAGAGCCCGAGGTTCCGGTCGTTGAAGGCATCATTCCTGATTGAAGGGGCCCGACGCAGCATGGGGGCTGGACGCAGCATGGGGGTTGAAAGACTGATCCGCGATGATGAAAGTTGAAAAGAGGGAATCGAGGGAGATGGCTTTTATGGGAATGAGGAGTGGCCACGGATGAGCAACTCATTATCGCTGGGAAGAAAAAATAGGCCCGTTCGCTCTTCCGTTTCCTGTTGAGAAAGAAAGTGTGCAGAGAGCAACCGCGTCTTCTGAAAAGGCGGCGTTTTCCTGTCATGTAAGCCGAGCACCCTGACGGCTGCGAACCAAGGCGAGTTTCGATTCCGTTGTGGGAAGTTCGGATTAGCTGACGATGTACCCTGCCCACGTGGCCCCGGGTTCTCACGCCAACTCGAAGGGTTTGATAGAAAAAATCTGCTGATTGCATCATATGCCTTGCTAGCACTAGAACTGAGTAAACGAATGGTAACAAAGCTCTTTTTATACCCGCGCGGAGGTCCAGTCCAGCTCCCTCCTCAAATTTGATCATAGACGTGGTGGAAGAGATAAGATTTCCGAACAAGATTTGCAACCCGCTTTGCCATGGCTCGTCAAACAACACATTGCCTAGCAAGTCCAACAAAATCCAACAAAATCAAGTATTCTGGCTGTACGACTCGGAAAGGATTTCTTAATTCAGTCTCAGGGGTATAGCTGTCTACAACTTAGAACAGGTTTCATGTAATCATTCGGCTTCCTTGCCGTTCTCTCCACTCTCGCCGTTCTCCGCCTTCTTCCCATTCTCGCCGTGGGATCCGTTCTTCTGTACCAGGGGTGCGACCAGCTCTCTGGCCTGCTGCAAGTCTTGCGCCATCGCGCCGAGGTGCATCACATCGGCCGACATGCAGATCAGACTCATGCGCTTGGCCGCCTCCTTGAGCGCATCAGGGCCGCCCATCGGCGGGCTCGCGAACGCGAAGCCGGCATACGGCTTATCGTGCTTGTCGAGGGTGTCGAAGAAGAGCTTCTTGATCTCAAGCCACTCGGGCTCCTCCTGGGGTCCCATCATGTTGGCGGGCAAGTTCATGCTAACACGAGCGTCGAGGGAGCCGAGCCAGACGACGTCAATGTCCGGACACTCCGTGAGGATGGAGTCGAGGTTGCGCATGCCTTCGGCGGTCTCGATCTGGATCATAACGGCGGCCTGGCTGTTTACGCACTTGTGAATGTCGCTCTTGGAGTCGTAGGGGACATCAGTGAGGAAAGGGATGAGGCGGAAAGGGGGAGCGGAGCGGGTTCCGTTCTGCTTGGTGCCGTACTTCGAGGAGGAGAGGACGTGTTTGGCCTGCTCAACCGTCTCAACCTGGGGAATGACGATGCTGGCCCCGCAGTCGAGGGCGTAGCCGATGGCAGCGTGGTCGTGGCCGGGTATGCTGAGATGGCGGGTCAGCACTAGATCCTGGGGGGGGGCGGGCCGTTGAGGACGCTTACCGGACCCAGGGAATAGTTCGGCCCTGGCTCATGAAAATAGCTTCGTGAACCATCTGTGGGTTGTTAGTCTGGTCGTCTCACGAAGGAGAGTTTGAGCACAAGAAACTTACCGACGTCATGGTCTCAACATTGCAAGAGGTGTGCTCCCCTAGACACTGTCAGCTTGATGTAAAGTGCTTAATGGAGTTATCGTCTTTACAGTCGATCCAGACAGCATCATATCCCATCGGAGCCAGGAAGCGCGTGATGGGGAGAGAGCTGAGGCCGGCATAGTAGCACATCAAAGGGGGAATCTTCTTCTCGTGTGCGTCGCGGATGGCTTGGCGAGCCTTGTGAGGTTGGAAAAGAGAGGGCGCGGCGTAGGCACTCATGCCTTGAGCGCTGACGTTCTTGTATTCCTCGCCCATAACCGACATCTTTGTTGCTTTCTCGGGGGTATTGCAAGGGGGTCTTTTTCAGAGACGTTTCTGGTAGCTTTGGATGGAAGAACTGGAGAGTGAGGGGTTAAATCTTCTAGATAATAGATAGCCAGCCGGGCGATCAACTTTTATATGCTGTTGGAACTTCAGATGTCACATTGCATCTGTGGACCTTCAGGGACCACTGGCGCAACTCCTCCGGGGTCTTCCGCATTGCCCAGTGTTCCTCCGCAAATAGCGGCACCCGGGGTTAGGACGGTTGCTTTTGCCGGTCGTCGTTGTTTTTGGAAAGCGATTCTGGATGTGGCCTAATTCATCGACACTGTGGCATGCACCTGGGGACGTTGCTTCAGCGAGCGAGAGTTCCACTATACTCTCACGTCAGCTACCAAGTGGGCTTCGGGGAGCCGCACAAGCTCCATGTCCGATTGTTTCCCAATCGATATAGATTCTTGACCACCTTTGTCTTTGCTTGAATGCACTAGTACGTTAGATGAGCCAATGGTGTATCGGGCGCTATGAGGATCATTAGAGACCGAACTGGCGATAGGGGGCCATTGCCCGATGCCTGGGACGACACGGTAGCGCGTAACAGTTATGCATTAAGCTGATAATGCTGAGGAAAGCATATTGTTTCTTGCTTTATTTCGGGCCTGACAGAGGTGTCACCCTCAGGCTGAGCGCTAAGCGATAGGTCTTACCAAAACCAGACGCTTGACAACGGCCTTGCCTTGAAAGCCGGGTCTGGTACGATTCTTTCTCTAGGCATATGCCTCAGAAAATGTCCCAGAGGGAAATTTTGCCGTCCTTGCTCCCAGCAGCCAGCCAACGGGCGGTTTGCGCTTGGAGGATGCGCCTGTCCTTGACGCTCAGTTGCCCCAAATGGGAGGCGAGATGGCGGGGGAGGTCTTCGCGGGGATCGCTCGAAGTCGTTCGTTCCCGCGACTTGGCGCCCACGTCGGCGAGAGCAGTGGCATAGCATCCCGCCTTGTGCCATTTGAGGGTCGCTACCTCCTTCAGTGTCTTGGATGAGTAGACGCGCACCGTGGAGTCCCACCCTGCGGTTGCAAAAATGCGACCGTCGTCCCGGATGCGTAAACCCTGCTGGCCTGCGTGCTTGGTGTTTGAGATCTTCAGCGGTTGCTGGACGAGCTGCTGGCCGTCAATAGCGGACTTAGGGCCCGGGATAAGGTGCTTCGCCACCACGGCGTCGGCGCCGGAGGTAAGAAACCATTCGCGAGCCGGGTCGACGTCGAGCGAAAGAATGGGTTGTTGGTGGACCTTGGAAATGTAAACAGTATTCCACGTTCCACCAGCGGTGAGCTGTAAAACCGTTGCCAAGCCATTCTCGTACGCGGCGACGAGGGTCAGGATGCCATTGGCGGATGCGGCTGCAGGCGATGCTCCGTCGACGTAGAGTAGGGCCAGGGCCATGACCATTCCATTCTTATCGCTGGATTTGACCGTGTGAAGTCGCTTGTGCGAAGGTAATTCGTAGATGTCGACCTGCAGGCAGGCGCGGTCTTCGGGTTAGATTCCGGGAGGTTTCATGCAGGCCAATAGAGCGAGCGGGGCTTAAAGTCGGAGGGAGATAGAAGGACAACGGGACAACAGGCTTACCGATTCGGAAGCTAGCGTATTAGGTACCGCCAGCAACAAGTTCTTCGTGGCTTCAGGGCCGTCACTGGCGAGAGGCACACAAGACGCGAAGGAGCAGAAATTCATCGTGTTGACGTCAATCGTGTGAAGAATCCGAGGCTGTGGTCTAGACCCTGTTGTCTCGTCCAAGGGAAGCTTCTTGCTTAGATTGACTTCGTCATCGGGGCTCAGCTGCCAGACGACGAGCCTGTGGTCCCGGCCATGCCTGCGCAGTTGTTAGAAACTACGGAGTACATGGCTGACGAACTAAACAAGAAAACAAACCCACGTGATGATGTAGTGACTTCCCCATGATTCGATCCCCAAGATTGCATTCTCGTGTGGTCTCCAGACGACTGTCGGGCGCATTATCGTGAGGTCCCAGAGGACGACGAAGCCCTCAGCATCGCCACTAGCCATGCGTTCATTGCCGCGAATAAAGCTCAAGGCATGAATTTGGGCCTTGTGTCCTCGAAGGATGGACTTTGGTTGTGGTGCAGCATCTACCATAGCTGCCACGATGCAAGCAATGCTTGCGTCGAAATGACGAGTAACGGTTATTGTGGTGGGTGTTTTGTGTAGCTTGGCGCTGCAAACGCTTATAAAAAAAGAAGGAAAATGGCAACTACGGGAGATCAGGCAGGTCCAAACACCGTGCGGTAGAGACGAGAACACAGTCTGTGGACGCTGGGCCCACCCGGGTTCCGGGCAGTGTGAACGGTATCACAGTGCGAGAGCTCAATTAACAGGTAACTGAAGGAAAGTGGTGTACGTCCGGCGACATTCAGAACAGAACCTCCCGTAAGAAACAACAGGAAGTTAGCAATTCATTATGCACCTGTCCCTGGCAAACGCTTATTGGACCACAGTCGGACCGGGAGAATCCTCAAAGTCCGTCTGATACCAACCGTCTCACGTCAGATGTCTGGATTCTGCCACGTCGTACACGATTATGTGAGACGCTTGCTGACTAAGTGGTCAATAGGACGACGTTCAGCATCCACTGAACTGCTCCGCGTCAACCGGATTTCGCGGCAGCAGCTAAAGCAGCTGATAGGAAAACGAGTGAGCTAAGAATAGGAGAATTCTCACGAAGGAAGGGGTCTGAAGAATGTGAAAGGGAGATACGGAAGGTCCTCATGCTCTGCGCGATTCTTCAACCTTGGATTGGGAGGTAATTAATCGAGTACGGTCTGAGGATCGAGGCCAACATAGATGATGAAGCCATTTTACATAGTAGAGTTGCAGGATGTCCAGGAGACGCCATCTATCGATTCTCTTCCGATGGTTCAGACGAAGCCGGTGTCTGCGGACGCGGCCTTTCGTCTGAAAACAGCCGGGGCATCGCGCGATGGAAAGTAAGAAATGCGCAGCCGCCGTCAGCGGTAGAAATGGGGTCCGCTGCCTTTTCATGTTATCCTGACGACCCAAAAGGCTGCGGGATGGAATCCTTGTTCCATAGGTAGCGGCGGGTACCTTGGGTGGTATTGGAAGGCCTACCGCCCGCGGTGCGGCGATGACTTAGGCCGTGAACTTCAGAAACTTGTCAGGCAAACGCGGGCGGTGCGGCCACACCTTACCGTACCATCGAAGGAGCCGGTCCGGGTCGGACGACGGCGGTGGTGGGGGGCCGCTCGGTCGACGTCAGCCATGAGACGTAATCCTCTGATGGCGATGGGATGGAAAGGATTGGGCAGTTCGCATGACTAGACACTCCTCGAAGTAAAATACAGTTGCTTATTCAATAGCTTGGCTCGTGACCGCCAACGGTGAATCGTTGTGGGGAAGACGGAACGATCACTGGACGAAAATCCTTGGGAGACGAGATGGCAGCTCCAGAACAGGAGTGCGGTATTGGTAATCGTACTTTTGCGTGCTGGATTGGCAAGATTCCGCCAAATCTTGCAAACCTGGTTGCATGCCGTAGGGCAGCCGCAATAGCTTATTGGGTGGGTTCCCGGTGTGTAAGGTAGGGCAGGCCAGAAAGATTTACGACCCGGAACGAGATTTACAGCACACACCTGCCTCCACGACCCATTTCTTTCTCTCTTTCCCCTAGCAGCCTGGAACAATCATCCCGGCAGTCACGCAATACTCTCTCTCTCTCTGTGTGTGTATCAGGCACTCTCATTCCCATCGCGTCTTACCTTCTCGTCTCTAGCGCCGTCTTCTAGCCTGTCTAGCGTTCTCCCAAGTGCTTCCTCCTTACATAACCTGTCCCAGCTGCACCTCTCGTAAAATCTGAGCCAGCAATCTCCCTGACACGTGCGATGGCAGCATTGGCAGGAAAAATCGCCGAAGACTATCCCTTTCTGCTGGACTTCCTTACCAAAACTACCGGGTTTTCGCCAACCCAAACGTGAAAGCGCCCTACGGGCATCACTTTCGACCGACCGGGCGGACTGTTGAGATTGCCATATGTTTATCTAGCGCCATCTTCCTGGTCCCTTCAACAATATTCCGTCCAGCCTGCACTGCTTTTTGGCCACCGACTATCTCCTATTTCCGGGATTGGACGGCAGTTTGGTGAATCGGTGGCTTGACTTCGCTCTGACCTTAGACTGCAGGCTTAAGCCACTCGTGACGGCCCCCTTGTCCCGTGCCCTGATGGGCGAGTGGTTCATGCCAATGCTCTTTGGCGTTCTCAGCTTACTCGAGCAAGCTCATCATCCGCCAGCTGTACGAAATACTGCTCTTCCAACCATGTCATGAGCGGGACGATCCCGCCCGAGCCCGACACCATGCAGTTGTCTTGGTAGGGCCGTCAGTTGCAATGGCAGAAAAGCCAATCCATAATGTATGCGAAGACATTACAACGACGCTTCAACAACAAGCTTACTTGGCGACGTCGCTCGTCCATCGTCTCGTCAGATTCAGGGTCAACTCCACTGCCTGCTGATGGACACCATCTTGCAGGCAGGCCTAAACCTAAGCTTAAACAGCCTAAAACAGTGGGTTGATGTCTTGTTTCGTTGTTGCTATTTATCTCCGGTCGTCATCGGATATTTGGTCGCTCATTCCGCAAAAGTCCGCAGGCCGGACGAGTCACCGATAGGCGAGCGAGGGACACGGCCGCTTTACAAATCAACACAACAACATGGGACATGCTGGTCCGAGGTGGGATAGGAACGGGCGCTCATTTTGATGATGTGGCGGCGTCAAGTGGGCAACATGCAGCCTTATCCGTCTGCAGCTTTTCCAAGCATATGTCTGTGAGACCTCAAGCTATTCCCAACTGGATACAATCACCAATAAGAAGGCGCAGTCGCAAAGCCCCAAGTGTGCTTTAGGGCCGGATCGACCCCAAAAGGGTCCCGGGTCTGACTCCCTCCGACCGCTTCAATCCCTTTCACCCTTTCAGTGTTGTATGCTAGTCAAAGCATGAACAAACAGGGGTTGGCTGAAGCACCGAACTACTTTGGCAAGTGCTACTTTCCGACTGCATGGAAGGTGGTCCAGGAGAGCCTCAGAGTCATGGAAACTGCCACGTCCGCAAGGGATACTAGGCGGACTTTCCGGACAAAGCATTCCTGATCAGTATCCAGTGAGCAATTGAGATTGAATCGCGGCGTTTCGCTGAGGTGGGATACTCACAAGTCTCAACCATACGCGGCACGCAGGCGGACATTGGTTAGAACATCTGGTCACCAAGCAGCAACGCCATGCTGATGGGCGCTCTTCAGACTCAATCTTTACTTCGGTCTCGGTGTACACTTATCGTAGGGCTTACCAATGACGCCGTCCCGACACACAAGACACAAGATTAGTGCACACCATCCAGTCTTGTCGTACCGTCCCGGCCTAACGCATCCTTCGTACATCGGTTCCCACCACCATCGCGCTGGGTCGACATCCCATTACCGTTATGCTACTGCAACATGGTACAAACTTAGTATTGAATCATACACGATGAGC
This sequence comes from Colletotrichum ledebouriae, assembly GCA_036785755.1. Lineage (NCBI taxonomy): Eukaryota > Fungi > Ascomycota > Sordariomycetes > Glomerellales > Glomerellaceae > Colletotrichum > Colletotrichum ledebouriae. The sequence continues at coordinate 41,997 of JAVHLU010000418.1, forward strand.
CATCGCGTCAAAATGTATCCGTAGCGTGAGGTAGTGTACTACGCAGAGGATGGTCCTTGTCAGCTTGTCACTGCGTTCTACAGCATCTAGAGTAGGTCAAATTACCTTTCTTCGTCTTCTCCTTGCCCCGAGCGGCGGGCCGGCGTCAACGTGCCCCAAACTCCGACCTAAATCGCTGTCTTCTCATGGCTTTTCCTTTTCACATACATAAGAGTGTTGGGTCTCCCCCCCCCGATTTCCATCCCGGTCCACCTTGTGGCACACCCTCAAAGACGATTAACCTTAACGTCGCCAAGCCTCGACTACCGGTCGAGAATATAACATCAAGGGATCTCAACGACATCCAACTCGAAGTCTCAACGTGTTCGTCAAAACGCCACATCACCACTGCCGCCATGGCATCTACCACGAGCACCCTAGTAACTCCTCGCGAGAGAGTGGCCAGCGACAAGGAGCACGACACCACACCATCGCCCTCCATGCTCGCCGAAGAGGGCACCGTTGAGAAGAAGCAGGGTGGCAGCGGCACTGACGAGGAGACCGGCTCGGTGCAGCCTCAAGAGGCGGCAAACGCTGTATACCCTTCGGGTATGGCTCTTGGCCTCATCGTCTTTGCCTTGGTTCTGAGTATATTTCTCGTTGCTCTCGACATGACAATTGTAGCAACTGCCATCCCCAAGATCACCGATGAGTTCAAAGGTCTGGACCAGGTATCCTGGTACGGAGCTGCCTTCTTCATGTGTGTCGCCGCCTTTCAGTCAACATGTAAGGCTCCTAGGTCTCGCGAAGCACCACCATTATACTAACCACTTGTAATAGGGGGCAAGGCCTACAAGTACTTTCCGCTGAAGACATCCTTCCTGCTCTCTATCTTGATCTTTGAGATTGGCAGTTTGATCTGCGGTGTTGCTCCCAACTCCGTCGCTCTCATCATCGGCCGTGCCATTGCCGGCGTCGGCGCGGCAGGTATCGGCTCCGGCGCCTACACCATCATCGGTTTCTCCGCCCCACTCGACAAGCGACCTACATTCACCGGTATCATCGGAGCATCCTATGGTGTTGCCTCAGTTATCGGCCCCTTGATCGGCGGCGCTTTCACCGACCACGTCTCATGGCGCTGGTGCTTCTACATCAACTTGCCCGTCGGTGGTCTCGGCGCCGCCATTATCCTATTCTTCTTCCACACTCCTCCTCAAGCCGTTCCCGTCAAGGCCAGCCTGCGTGAGAAGTTCCTTCAGATGGATCTCCTCGGTACTTCCCTCATCATGGGCGCGACTATCGCCTTCCTCCTTGCCCTGCAGTGGGGCGGCGGCAAACACCCCTGGAGCTCCTCCATCATCATCGGCCTCTTCGTCGGCTTCGGTCTCATGGTTCTCGTCTTCATCTTTCTCGAGTGGTTCCAGGGCGAACGTTCCATGATCGCCCCCCGACTTATCAAAGACCGCACCATCTACATCTCCTCCGCCTACGCCTTTTTCTTCGCCGGTTCTTATTTTGTTCTGGTATACTACCTGCCCATCTACTTCCAATCCGTCGATAACGCGTCTCCGACGCAATCAGGCGTTCGCAATCTCCCTCTCATCATCGCTGTCACCATCGCCACCGTTGCTTCCGGCGTCTCCATTTCCGCCACGGGCATCTACACCCCGATCTTGGTAGTCGGAGGTGCCATCGCTACTATTGGTGCCGGACTCTTATACACCCTCGACATCGGCACCAGCAGTGACAAGTGGATCGGCTACCAAGTCCTCGCCGGCCTTGCCTGGGGTGCGGCTTTCCAGGTTCCAATCATCGCGGTGCAAGGCACAGTCTCCGAATCCGACCTGGCATCCTCTACCGCCATCCTGCTTTGTAAGTCGATCCGTTAGCCTCTGCTCACCGGGCTATTCACTAACATCCCTTGCAGTCTTCCAAACCGTCGGTGGAGCCTTCTTCGTCGCCGGTGCCCAGTCTGGCTTCCTCATCACTCTCCTCAAGAAGGTCACCGAGAACGTCCCCGGCGTCGACCCCAATGTTGTCGCCTCGACCGGCGCCACAGAAATCCGCAACGCCTTCCCCGCCGACGCCGTCCCAGGCATCATCCAAGCTTATATGGACGGTTTGAAGGTAGCCTTCGCCATCGCTGTCGCTGGCGCTGGTGTCTCCTTCCTCATTTCCCTCGGTTCGAGGTGGAACAAGCTCAACACCAAGAACATTGGCGGGGCCGCTTAGATGGCGGGCCTAACCAAAAAGGTGGATTTCGTGTGTTTGATTAGCTTGGTTCCTGCTCGATGCCTGTCTTTTTCAGATACCATGTGCGAAATTGATGGGAAGCCTGATTTTTTTAATCATAGAACCTAATGAGGGGCCTCTTGTGGGAGGCAGCGGCGTTACTTGGATACGTTTCTGGAACGGGGCTAGGGGACCCCAAAGACAGTCACTTAGACGCCCCAGCTCGACTCCCGATTCTTTACGATGATAATGCCTGTGGAGGGACATGAAGAGATAATGTGTAACAAATGCGAAGAGTCCGTCTGTGATGAGTGATCTGCACCCGAGCATGCCGATGACGCTTGTGATTTCAGACGAGTTGACTGTGAGAAGGCGACTTCGCCCACGGTGATGTGGAGGCTTTATAGGATGTCGAAGACGGAGAGGCTGAAGAGCCATTGGCAATCCAACAAACCGACGTCCCGAGTCGTTGTCGTAACTGGCTTATTCCTCTGTCGTATTCTCAGCTATGTTTATTGTCAGTTCCTACAGCCAGCTGCATACTTCCCAGACCACTGTGTGGTTTTCTTCGGTGTTTCCTGGCTTCTTCGGTTCACTCAGACCACCCACACCACGACGCGCACATCTTCTGCGTTCCTAGCGAGATCCCTTAGATAGCGTAGCGTATCTTCCGTTCCTATTTTCCTATTTATGGGAAAGATGATGCTTGAACAGAAGCGCAAGCATGACCAGCTAAACAAGAAGAAAACCAAAAAAAAGTTCGAATTCGCTATTTAAGAACTGCGGCAGTCAAGAAGAATGCTCCCACCAACACCATCCCAGAAGCACTTGATTGATGGCATGGATCCATCTCTCATGAACCCGCGCTACGCTCCCTAGCTTCGTCCAACGTCTTCATAGTGTGATCCCAAATCTCCTGACCCAAGCCCTTCTCACGAACCTTATCATAAATCCGCCCCTTATTCTGAATATCTCCATTCTTCCCTGCAGCATACGCCCCGCCGCCGGGCTCTCCCCTCGTATTCAACGGCACGCCCAGCCCGTCCGAAAACTTGAAGTCACCCTCGACCGCGCCGCGCGCAGGGAGCCGCGAAGTGCCCAAAAACACCATCACCTGGCCACAGACGTCGGAGGGCACCATGAACAGACTCGCCAGGGGCTTGACCAGACGCCACACGACGCGGAACCCGGCGGGCATTTCGGGGCTGTAGAAACCGGGCCCGGGTAGACGTGGGTCAGCGCGAGCTTGCCCGCATGGCGGTCCGCGAGTTCCTCGAAGACGAAGGTCCTCATGAAGCAGGTATGCTTTCGCACGCTGGTGATGCCGTAGATCTCGGACGGGGGGAGGCCGATGGGCTTTTCGCCCGCTTTCGTGCCGTCCTCGAAGCCGCCGGCGTAGACCGAAATCACGTGCCCCGGGAGAGGCGACGCGGTTAACAGGGGCAAGAGCTGCGTGATGAAGCGGATTCGGCTGTAGTACGTCGTTGTGATGAAGCTATCCAGCCCCTCTTGGGTATCTGATAGGTGCTTGTCAGCGCCCCGACTCTAACAACACCACCAAACGGGTCGAACTTACCACAGCGCTCTCTCAGAATCGGAACGCAGTGGGTCATGTAAAGCAGATCCAGACGCGGCGTCGAACCGTGAAAAGGCGACTGAGACTCCTGCGATATAATCTCGGTGCTGCAGCGGTCCACCTCGCTGATGAGCGCGAGATCCGACGCCTTGACGAAGCGCCAGTCGGAGCCGGGGCTGATGCGTTTCGCCTCGGCGATGACGGAGGCTGCGCGCTCAGCGTTGCGGCCGATGATGTAGACGCGGAGCTTGGATCCCTGCTTCGCGAATGTTGTAGCGAGCGCCTTGGCGATGTAGGAGCCGATTCCCGTTGTGCCTCCCGACAGGGCGGCTACCAAGGGAGCGCCGTCGGCCAGCTCTGCGTTGGCGGAGCGGATAATGTCGAGCGACGGCATCCTACCTTGGCTTAATTTGCTTGTCAACTGCTGTAAGTTATATGATGGAACGAAGGGGCTGAGAACAGACGTGACGCTGTCGGTCGTGTCTGATGAAGCATCGTGGGGTCAAGTGCTGGCATAGCAGCTGATATATCTCATTCATCTCGGGGTTAAGTCAGCTTTTCCTCCGAGATGGCAGCTGTATACGAAATCGGGCAATTAGTGGACCCCAAACCCTTCGAAGCCAGTGAAATCTTTCTTCCTGGCGTCAGTATGCGTGAGACCAGTGTTCATGGTGTCATTGACCAAGTCAGCACTAACCCCTCAAAGAACACAATGACTGCGGTGTCTCGAAGTGAGTGACGGGACGCCGGTTTAGGCAGACGCGTGTTGCCAAAGTCCCAACGATATGCATAGGCTGATTTACAGCTTTACTGAAGTCGCCGACTCTGCATTGCATCCAGCCAATGCGGTTAAGAGGCTATCCAAGGAGTCGTGGGATTCGGACATAAGAACTAACATAGAGCATGATCCAGCGCCCCCTAGTCACGCTCGGTCGCACCCGTCTGCTATCCGACGCTGGTAAATTGAGTTGATGTTGACCTGATTCTCTATAGCTACGACAGATTTTCGTAGATCTCGGTGCAAATGAGTCATGACCATATAGGTACTTGAGCTTTCCCTTCAACCTACATCGACTGTTCTTGAAATTGTGGCTGTGACTTTGACCTACAAAACAAGCCTAGAGTCCGAGATTAAAGCCATTTTGCAAGTCGAATATCTCATAAGAACAGATTGTTCTGAGACAACTACAGCGTCTGTATCTTTGGCAGAGAAGCCGTTTCGGATCGCTGGTGTTTGACAGTTTGTTGTTGAAGTCTGATCACAGACTCGGAGCATTATATTGAGACAAAGAGGATGCAGTATACTATTGTCATTAAAGTTAGTCAGTTTCTCTGAAAGTTATGTGAGTGGTGCTCTTAAGTCGTTGAAGATAAACAGGAAACAGGAGTGAAGAGGTCGGGTGCTACGAAAGTTCAAACGCCCTCATCATAGAAGGCTGTCTTTACGATCAAACTGTAGTTGTCTCTATTTCCCCGGTCTGTTGAGCTTCTTCCGTTAAAGCCGTGAGCACTCTCTTCTGGCTATAAAGAAATGAAGGAACCGTCGAGTGGCGATTCTAGCAGCAGCATCGGGAGTTGGCCTTCAACCACGAAGACCGGTTTCGAGCACTTTCAGTGGTGGAACAAGCCTCTGTGTCACCACGCTCTGCAACGAAGTTTCCGAACACTACCAAACGAAGGATACCTGAAACAGGAGACCGGCGTCGAAGAGGAGCTCGCTTCTGAATCGGTTGCTGAACAGCCCCGCACGCACACCTTAGACTCCTCGCAAAATACGACGAACCTGACGCGAACCTGTCCAGAAGTAGTTAGAAAAGCTATCATCTGAAGTTCATGCGATACATTTCGCACACGCTGTCGCAGATCGGGGGGGCTTTCGAAACCATGCGCTCCCGCAAAATGAAGGCTTGGAATCGCATTTTTGCACTCGCCATATGTTGTGTCTCGATGCTAACAAAGCCTGCGTCTTCCTTGCCTATTGCCTTTAATCTTCATTACACAAAGTTCTCATTCACACGCATTTGAATCTCCTTCTGATTACAAGGTGCATTACAATATTTTGCTTTTCAGTCTATTGGGCCTTTCTGGTGTTGCGCTCGCCACACCTCGGCAGCACGGAGTTGCTGTTGCTTCTCGATCAGATATTTTCCTGTCGCTGAGGTCTCCTCAAGCCCCGGCCCCGCAACAAGGCACCTCGACCAAGGTAGCCACAACGTCGGAAACTTCAGACCCGCACGATGCTTTCAACGCCATGGACGCTGGAGGCTGCTGGAGAAAAGATCAGAATCTTCAAGGGAAGGGGGGAGGAATGCTGCAATACTGGGCGAGCGACTTGTCAGGGCAAAGCTTTTAATTTCAGTGTGAAAGCGGAACAGATTCAGGAAACCCAGTCACTATCACGCTGTCTAGAAAACGAATTCAATATACTTGGCTTTGATGCCCACATCGCAGTACTCTGCATTTTCGGCTCTCGGGTTTGATCACTTTTCCCGAGAATTTGGCCGGGCCCGGTTTGCGGACTCGGAGACAATGCTACTAGACTTCAAGCCGATGTCGCGGGGAATCACTACTTGTGCCGTCTCAAAGGAGTTTGGTTTCCGAAGAACGTCACAGGGCAAGCGCATCGAAGTCTTGACGGCTTAAGGGCAGTTTTTGAGTTCTCAGCATACAACTCGCTGGAAATCGTTCTTTTTACTCTGTTCAGAAACCTATCGCCGGCATGGCGATCCAGGAACACCACTTTAATGGCACAGATCCCAAAGCGGCCAAGGTTCAACAGCAATTAGATCACTACCTCGAACGATATGTCTCAGAAAACCACAAGTCGCAGCAGTGCAATCAAGAAGCAGCAGATTCTCTGCCGGGCGGGACGACTAGATCGGTTCTGTACTACGAACCCTTCCCCCTTGCCTTTTCTGGGGGTCAGGGATGCCATGTAACATCTATGGACGGAGAAGAATATCTCGACTTCGTTTCTGAGTACTGCGCCGGTATGTTTGGCCACTCGCATCCGGCTATCATCGCGGCAATCGTAAGCGTTACGAAGTCGGGGTTCACTCTTGGCGGACCGGGGCCCAAGGAGGGTGAGCTTGGGAAGCTGCTCGTAGACCGATTTCCAAGCATTGATGCCATAAGGTTCTGCAATTCTGGGACTGAGGCGAACACGATGGCAATTGCTACCGCATTGCATTTTGTCAAGAGAAAAAAGGTACGTCGTGTGTAGTCTGTGCCGAAAGTCTGCTACCGTCCTCAATCTTACTGAGACGACCAACAGATTCTGGTTTTCGAGAATGGTTACCACGGCGGCACCCTTTCATTCACCCCGGGAAACCCCTTAATTCTTCCGCATGACTTCGTCCATGGTCGGTACAACGACATTGAGTATACACGCCCTAAGATCGACGAAGAGATCGGCATCATCATCGTGGAGCCCCTTCAAGGCGCTGCAGGCATGATTGCGGGGACCAAAGAGTTTCTGCAGTTTCTCCGGGACGAGGCCAGCCGAATCGGTGCTATCCTGACTTTCGACGAGGTCATCACTTCACGTCTCAACTACGGAGGCCTGCAGGAGATACACGGTATCGTCCCCGACATGACGACTATTGGAAAGCACTTTGGCGGCGGGTTTTCCTTTGGCGCCTTTGGCGGGAAGAAGGAGATCATGGACCTCTACGACCCGCAATCTCCCGGCAGCCTTCATCACTCTGGAACGTGGAACAACAACAAGTTTTCCATGACAGCTGGCGTTGCTGCGACGCAACTTCTGTCGCGGGAAGCCTTGAACGAGAACAACCGACTCGGCAACAAGCTGCGGGATGGCCTCCGTGCCCTTTTCGCAGCCAGAGACGAATCCGTCGTCACCTTCACAGGCTTTGGAAGCGTCATTGGCGTGCACTTCAATGGTCCTTCGGCGGATAATCTGCGGGATTTGTTCTTCTTCTACATGCTAAGTCGAAGGGTTTATGTTGGTCGTCGGGGTTTTCTCGCTTTGAATATCACTCACAAGGAGGAGCATGTGAATCGGGTACTGGAAGTGGCCCAAGACTTCTGCGCTGAGGTTTTGTGAGGAGTTCGTCATCGTCAGGACGTGTAGTTGCGAGATACCAGCGGAAATGTTTAGTGGTTCGAAATTCAGACAGGAAGCTTTTTTGATTCAGAGGATCAAGTTGCCTTGGCGTGTCCGGAGTAACGTGGTAACACCTCAGATCCCTGTTTATCAAAGTAGATTGGCCTATCGCGCGGGGTAAACAACAGCGAGCCGGGCACTCCTACGGGACCGTGCTTTTAAGAACATCCTGCAAGGCAATTTCCACGCTCGCGCCATCTCATCCCAATTCCTTATCAAAAGTTGAGAGATTCGTCAAAATCCGGTCGAGAAAACTGTTTCTGGTTCAGACGCTCTGTTCCGGTCCTCGTCCGGACGGTGTATCCACAATGACGGACCTCCGACTCCGGCGTCTGACCCCACTCACTCTTTTGACCGCCGTCTCCCTTCTTCCCGAACATGTCTTCGGCCAAGCATCTCCGGGATTTCCCATGGTGATCAACACCTGGGGTGGCCCATTCACCGCTGCGACTGATGCTGCGTATCAGGCGCTCCTCAAGCCGGGGACCTCAGCACTGGACGCCGTCGAGGTTGGCTGCGCGACCTGCGAGGCCAACCAGTGTGATGGTAGCGTTGGCTTCGGTGGCTCACCAGACGAGCACTGCGAAACCACCCTCGACGCAATGATCATGGACGGCTTCACCATGAAGTCCGGCTCCGTAGCTGCATTGCGACGCGTGAAGAACGCCATTGGCGTCGCTCGTCACGTCCTCGAGTACACCTCGCACACAATGCTCGCTGGCGATCTTGCAACCGAGTTTGCCATTGAGAATGGCTTCACCGCAGAGAACCTGACGACCGAGGCCTCGGCGGAGAGGTGCGCGGAGTGGAGGCGTAACAAATGCCAGTCAAACTACAGGCAGAACGTAACCCCCGACCCCAAGTCTGCTTGCGGCCCGTACACACCCGTGCAGCTCGACTCGAATTCCTCGGACTACTTTGGTCTCATCGCACCGAACTCTGCCCAAGTCTCCCACGATACCATCTCCATGATGGCACTGGACGCAAACGGGATCATGGCGGCTGGTACTTCGACGAACGGCGCCTCCTTCAAAGTCCCTGGACGTGTAGGCGATGGGCCGATCACCGGATCAGGTTCATACGTCGACGGGGACGTTGGCGCTTGTGGGGCAACTGGCGATGGAGACATCATGATGCGTTTCTTGCCGTGTTACCAGGCCGTCGAGAGTATGAGAAGAGGCATGACGCCGCAGGAAGCGGCCAGAGACGCTGTTGTGCGCATGGTTAAGAAGTATCCTGCGGTTTCGAGCGGCATCGTGGTGGTCAACAACAAGGGTGAACATGGTGGCGCAGGATCTGGTTGGACATTCACCTACGCCTACCGAGGCGGCAAGATGAATGCTACTGAGGTTGTGACAGTGCCTCCGGTCTGTGTGAGCAGGTCGCTGACTGTGCAGATGCCTTAGAACGTAGATAGGGTAAAAACTTACCGATGACATGAAGTCCCGCTAGTTGACCGACAGGGCCCTTTAGAGTGCCTTTCGTGCCGCCGTTCAAGCAATACCAGCCAATCGCGAACTTAACTCCTGAGAAGACGAACGAGCCCGAGTGATTGGAATTCAACAAGTATGAATCCCCGATTCGAAGCACGCTTACGATGGGCGGACAGGAGTTGCGAGGGAACTCATGTATAGTTTCTGAGTGACCAGTCTGATGCTTATTCCCGCTCCATATCCCCTCCCAGTCTGATGCGAATTCTGGTGCATAAAACTCTATGCGTTGCTGGCAAACAGGCCGGCTGCTAGAAACGTCAAAGTAATTCTTGATGTACAAGGACCATCTTCGATCTGAGTAAGATTCATGCTGTTTTCTCTTTTCCCGCATGGTAAATCTTAGTTACATGAATACTAACGCTTGCTCAGTTTCAGCCAGCACTGTGCACAATTCCTGCAATAATGACCTCTATGCTCTTCAAGTAGCAATCAAAGCCTCCCTTGGGACCCATAAAACTCAGCTTCCTACCGTCTTCTCATTTTCGCATTCTCCTTAACTTTCATTCTTTGTGCTCTCCACTGCTGTCCCCGGTACCAATGGACCACCGCCAACGGCCCAACCACAACCGTGGCAAGGGCCAAACCGAGAAACGCTGCGCGAAGCCCAGTTCAAGTGAGGAACATCTCTATGAATGCCACACCAATCGCACCTAGTTCACACCTAACTAAGTTGTTGGTTGCTGTCGCACTCGCCCCCTTGCCAGGGCAAAGGTCTGAACGAGGCTCTGGTTTAGGGCAAAGACGGCGGGCATGTTCTTGGCTGTCAGTCTTCCGGTAATCTCAACATTGCGTGTGGCTTCCTCCGTGGCAAGGTAATCTCGCGTCATCAGCTTGCCAGCTGTGGCCGAGCCCACGATCGTGCCGAAACCTGTTTTACTAGGAGTTATTTAACTGTCATGTCTCATAAAAGAAGGGGTGAGTGACTCACCATTGGGCAAGTATGCCAAGCCAAATTGAAGTTTACTGAGATTGAAAAGTTGTTTGAAAAGCCCGGTGGTGCTGGACGTGACCATGCTCCAGATGGTGTGAACCACACCACCAAATATCAGATTGGCAAGAATGTCTTTCTGCACAGGAGGACGCAGTGGCTGCAAGAAGGTAATAACTGTCACTTTTCCCGCGGGAGTGACTCGTCCAGGACCTCTAGGTAGTCAGGTTCCTTTGTGACATGGCTTATTAGAGGCTCGTAAATAACCCCTAACCGGAGCGAGCCATTCCCGGAAATGCTCCGCATGGTCTCGGGCAGAGATACGACGATCACAATAGTGACCACCGAAGAGAGTATCAAGAGAAAAAAGAAGATAGATCGGAAACCGAGGAAGTTTGCGAGCAGACCGCTGAGTACAAGCTCAACCGCGATGCTGAAGTTTTGGACTTCGAGATAGCTCCGAGTAAGAAACTCCGAGCATCAACCGCGCAACTGAAACAGGAAGACACGACTTACTCGCCAGGTAAAACCTAATGAACTCTCCCCGCTCTGCTGGGAGAGAGATATTCTGGATGGCACCATTTCCTACAGTGGCGGTTAGAGCTTGATGACGACGAGGAAAAGATCTAAAGATTGCTGGAGGTCCCGGTCGCCCTCGGCTGTGGCATACCGATGCTTACGGTTGAAGCGCTTCCAGCTGCTTGAAACCCTCTGAAAACCAACAGGATCGCAAAATTTGGCGAAAAGCTCAAACTGATATAATATATTGGCAACGTTGTAGACGGTGAAGGAAGCCATGTAGATAAGCCGTCTCCCTAAGACATCTGAGATAGCCCCAAAAGAGAGGCGAAATGCCTTGTATTATAAGATACGATGTGAGTGTGAGCGATACCATCTCAGCGCTCACATGCAGATCCTGCATCGGAATGAGCCCATGTTCGTATATCCGAAAGAAAAGGTAAGATAGCTTACTCGTGAGATAGCGTCAAGGGAAGGCAAATGCATGTTTGATGACAAGCCGGAGAAAAGTCCAGCAGTGCCTATAATGACAATAACAAACCAACTTTGCCTCTTCGTGAAGATATGATAGGGCGGTTCTGGAGGTTCCTCGCGCAGCGCATCTTCCGCCCTTGCATCATCGAAAGGGTTCCGAGGTTCATTCGGCGGAGTGTCGTCCACAGAACTTGCATCTGCAAATGAATTGCGGAATTGACCGTCATCATCAGGAAGTGACACGGTTCGAGCAAAGAAGACATCCAAGAAGGAGAAGCTATCAGATCCGGGGCTCCTAGAGCGGACGCTCATGCGGTCTCTTTGCGAGACTCGGGTCGGCGGTATGTACTCGTCGTGTTCGCAACCTTGCTGGAGATTGTTCTCGCCCGTCAGAAGATGTAGACCTCTCGTGGCGGCAGCAGATAGACTTCTGCGTCGGCTATTTTGCCGCCGACGTCCCAAAACACGCAGACAAGCTGATACTGCCGGTAACGGCTGCCAAAAATAGGAGGCAGAGCGATCAGAGTTTCAACTGTAGTTCGTTGTCGGTGCGCAAATGTGCGGCCTAATCCATTTATTTGCCTCGAGTAATTGACTTTCATCCAATTCTGCTCGTATCGCATCCCTACTGACTGGCAGAATAGTAAGCGTGAAAAGGGTGCCAACCTGAGTTTAAGACCATCCGCCGGGTTGCATGTGTCACTCACCTGAGTATTAGCTGCGATACTAAAGACATAGGAGCCTCATGCCTTGCCAAGAATAGTCACTGACACCGTACACACAAGAGGAGCCGATGTCTTTGCAACTTTACCCCGTTGGGCTGCTATAGTACTCTTGTCATACGGCTTGGACTACGAATGTCTAAATACTGCCGGCATCATAGCTCGCCTTGTCTTTCCAAATAAGATCGTCTGAGAGAACGGGGAATGTCAAGACTCGATTAAGTCGCAGCTTATAAGTTATCTCAGTGAAAATGGCCAATCGCACATCAAAAATTGTGGTATTGATCCTTCATTTCTGAGTTTCTCTGATATCAGCCCAATCTCAACTCTTGGATGTTGATGAATACGAGCTCTGACGCCTTCAACGTGCTTATAGACACCCAAGAAATAATGATCGACCCATCTTTGACGAGAAGAAGGGCGCTTCCTCCATTGAAGTTAGACCTAGATCTTGTTCGCAAGGAGCAAGGTCAGCAAGAGGACCGCGATAATCCAGAAACACCTTATTATAAACTAGTGCAGTGCAGAGTAATAGAGTTAGTATAGTTAGGTATATCTAAGGTTAAATATTCTTCTCTAGCCCTCTAACTATTAAGTAAGGGCTAGAGGGCTTATCTAGGGGTTACCTAGTACCTCCTTATAGCCCTAACTCCTATAGACTTCCCTAACTTAGCTTACTAAGCCCTTTTCTCTATAATATTATCCTAGCTTATAATATAATCCCCCCCCTCTAAACTAGTTTACCCTTAGACTAGTCTATTCTATAGTTATCTAGAGGGTATCTAATACTTCCCTATAGGATTTTATAACTTCTTAGTTTCTATAAGTCTAGAATTTAATATCCCTTATTTTAATTATATAACTTTTCTTTAAATAGCTAAGTTATTTAGAGGAATAGTTAACTAGTAATAGGGTACCTATCCTCTACCTTAGTTACTCTTATAGCTCTTATACCTAAGTAATAAGGGATTTTATAGCTTAGAGGAGTAATAAGCTAGTAATAAGGTATACTTATATTCTAATTACTCTTATAGTATTCCTAGATAGGTCTAGGACTACTTAGTAGTTATCTAAATAGCTATAGCTAAGTTCCCTTATAAGGGTTACTCCTTCTTTTATAAAGCTATACTAAAATATACCCTTATTTAGGCTTATTTTAATTATTTTAAATTTACCCTTAGAATTATTATATTTTCTACTTATTACTATATCTTTAATACTTTTATAAGAGTAATAAAGACGTTCTCCCTTTAGGGATAAAGAAGGTCTTTATTATAATATAGGGAGCTATTAGTAGTTATCTAGTAGTTATCTAGTAGTTATCTAGTAGTTATCTAGTAGTTATCTAGTAGTTATCTAGTAGTTATCTAGTAGTTATCTAGTACCTCCCTATACTTAGTAAAGTTAGCTAAAGCTAAATAATATAATAATCTAGAGATTATCCTCCTTTTAGTTATATAAAAGCCTAGTTTTAATATTAAGTTAAAAATATATAAATATTATTTAAAACTTTATCCTATTAAAATCTCTTCTTCTTACTTCTTTAGATTTAAAATACTAATACTACTAATAACTTACTATTAGCCTCCTACTCCCTTACTAATAACTTTATTTTAATTACTATATAACGAATTTATTATTATATTATCCTCTATTACTAATGCTACTAACGCTACCCCCTACCTTACTACTACGCTAGATATTACTAGTATCCCTATAATAAGTAAGCTCTAGGCGTACTCTTATTACTACTACCTCTTAGTATAAGTAAAGTAGGAGCTACCTATAGATATAGATACTAAGCTTAAGCTCCTTATAAGCTTAATTATATACTTAAAGAGTAATAGTAAGTATATAGTCCTTAGCTAGTACTTATCTAGTACTTTACTAGCTTTAGGCTCTAAATCGCTTACTAATTAATAAGTTTATTACTAATTTTTTTTTTTAGGCACCTCTACTAAATATAAGCGTTATACTAAAATAGGTAATAGAAAGGCCTATATTAATATAAGTTTTACTTATTATTTTCTAGTTCTTAGCTACTAACTCCCTATAGCTTACTTATTATATAATAAGCGCTACTAATACGCTTAAGCGCCTAATAGATAAGGGCTATTCTAAGCCTAATATTTAGAAATAATATACTAAGAATAAGGTAGGTTATCTAATACCTTCCTAGTACTTTACTATTAATCTCTAATTATATATAGGAGGAGATCCTTACTACCTAGCTTATAGTTAAGAAAGCCCTCTAAGCTAAGAAGAATAAAGCTAATATTATACCTAAGAAGCATAAGGCTAAGGAGGCAGAGATCTCTATAGAACTAGAGGATTACTAGGTAAGTACTTTAGAGGAGGTTATTACTTACTAGTAATATCTTACTAAAGAAGCTAAGAAGTAGATTAAGTTATTATATAAATAGTATAAGGAGCTTACTTATTATTATATTATAATAGAGTAGCTAGCCTAGAAGTAGCTAGTAATATAAGAAGTATAAGCTAAGCGCGCTAAGGAGTTACTTAACTCTTATAATAAAGTTATAAGTTTATTTAAGCCTTACTAGTACCTCCCTAGTGCTTTGCTAGTTAATATTTCTAACTTAAAGTAGAATTATAAGGCTTTAGCTATTATATTTATTATAGGGGGAGATAATAATAATAATAATACTAAGGGCGCTAGCGCCTAGTAGATTTAAAATCTTTAGGGGTACCCCTAGTAAGCTACTAATAACCTCTAGGTAGTAGTTAGTTACCTTTAGGTATTTTTCTAGTCTCTTTTTACCTTATTAGGGGCTTTTAAGCTAGTAAATTAAAATACCTAGCTAGTATACCCTATTTCTACCTACCTACTAGTTACTTATTAAGTTATCTATTAAATTATATAGTAGTTATAATGCTTTTACTTATAATTAAGCTTTATAATCGCTTTATAAGTCTATCGATATATTATATTATAGCTCCTATAAATTATCTAGCTCGCTACAGTCCTTCTATTTAATAAGGTACTAATAGTTATATCTAGGGCCCCTATAGGTAATAATATAGTCTACTATATAGACGTTATTATTATTATTAATTAGGATATCTCGTAGTAAAATAGCTAAGCTATAAAAGGGTTCTAATTATATAAGTACGAATATATTATAGATTTAGTATTTTTTATCTACCTATAGCTTATATACCTATCACCTATTAATTACCTATTAGATCCTAAATAAGCTTAAATATCTATTAGAAAGTTTATATAAAGGCCGCCTCTACTTAATATTTTTAGTTAAAAATAGGATAAGGTCTCTTATAGTAAAAATAATAGGGGTCTTCTTCTAATTATAGAACTTATTATATATTTTATTATACTTCTAAAGTAAGTTAGTAATAGCTAACCTCTAGGTAAGTAAGCTATAGATTCTCTTATATACTACTAGGACTAAAACCTTTAACTAAGGTTTAATATTATTAGGTCTACGAGGGGAATATCCTATTAGTAGTTTAATAGGTAATATCTTAGTAGCTTTATAATAGGAGTTATTATAAACGAATTAGGCTAGGTCGAGCTATATTACTTAGTTATCCTTATTAATATTATAGAAAGTCCTTAAAAAGTACTTAATACTCTAGTTCTAGCGTTCTATTTACTTATTAGTTTAGGGATAAAAAGTAGTATTAATCTTCCTCTTAATAGCTAGTAGGTAGTATACTTTAGACTAGAAGTTACTAGTGAATAGCGATCCCTAATTAGATATAATAGCTTCTAGGAGCCTAAATATAAGGAAGATATATTTAGTTAGTAGTATAGCTAACCTATTAGTAATAAGTAACTCCCTAGTAGGGATATATAGGGAGTATTTTATAAATTAATTAATAATAATAAGAATATTATTATAAGGCTTATTTTTAGTTATAAGTAATAATAGTAATTTAGTAATAAAGTCGATCGATATTTACTCGAAAGGCCTAGTAAGTACTAGTAAGGGTATAAGTTTGCTATATAGGAGGTAGTATCTTAGTTTTATATACTAGTACGTTATATATATCCTAATATATTCCTTTATATTAGTCTTCTATACGTTCTAGAAAAACGGTTTTCTAATCCTCTTTAGTATCTTAATAACCTCTTAGTAACCTCTAGATAGTTTATTATAGAATACTCTAAGGACTTTATTCTGAATTAAGTAGTTATTAGGGATATATAAGCCCTCTTAGTATTTTAGGATACTAGAGTTATCTAATAACTACCTTATACCTCGTTATTCCTACTCCTTATTAATATAAAAGGAGTCCTTTTATTAGGCTTCCTTAACTTATTCCTAGAGTAAGGGTATAAGTTATTCTAGCGAGGTATTTAATAGTTAGGCGCCTTATTACTACTTAGTACCTACTCTCTAAATAGTAGTATTATTAAAATATTATAAGAAGTCTTATAGGAGCGAGTCCCTAGCTTTATTAATTTCTATATCCTCTAGGGTATAGTTAGGTCTCTATAATAAACTATTAGCTAGGTTATAATAACCTAGCTAGTATTTAATTTCAAAGTTAAATATTAATAGGTCTTATAATAGCTAAGCCTAGTAGCTACTAAGTATCTTTTTATTAGCGAGGTATTAATAACCTAGGTAGTTAGTAATAAATTAGATATAATACTAGGAGTAAAGCAAGTAGTACTATTACCTTATTACTACCTCCCTAATAGCTAGTAGCTCTACCTCTAGTATATTATAATATAATTATATGCCCTTAAGCTTCTAAGATATAAGTACTACTAGTCTCTATATATCCCCCTCTAGCTAGCTTAATATTACCCCTATTATAAAGTCTAATATATTAGTTTTAACTCGAATTAGGAGTATAGGATTAAAGTAATATAATATAAGCGCTTTTATAAATAAAGCGTAGAGCTAGTAGAAAGTAACTAATACCTCCCTAGTTATTACTAGCTATCCCTTAGCTATATTAATAAGTTAGTTAGTAAGTAGGCTATAAATCTTAGAGTAGTTCTTAATAAATCTCCTATAGAACCCTATAAATCCTAGAAACTACTAAATCTCTTATATTATAATAAGTACTAGCTACTTAGCTATTACCTAGACCCTCTTATATTCTATAGTAGCTCTATTTACTAAGATTATAAACCTAAGGAATTTAATCTCCTCCTTATAGAATTTATACTTATTAGGGTTT
The DNA here is from genome assembly GCA_036785755.1 of Colletotrichum ledebouriae. Classification (NCBI taxonomy): domain Eukaryota; kingdom Fungi; phylum Ascomycota; class Sordariomycetes; order Glomerellales; family Glomerellaceae; genus Colletotrichum; species Colletotrichum ledebouriae. Next base: position 59,224 of record JAVHLU010000418.1, read on the forward strand.
ATATAGAGGCTATTAGCTTCTAACTAGGTAAGTACTTATCTTATAGCCTCTATATAGGAGTTTATATTATTAGTAAAAATTAAGATATTATCTAAATATATAATATAAATAATATTAATTAGGCCTATAAGTAACTTATTAATAAATATCTAGAAGGTAGCGGGTATATTAATAAGCCTAAATAATATAATATAATATTTATAGTAGCTATATTATATATAGAATACTATCTTCTACTTATCTCCCTCCTAGATCCTTACTTAGTAATATATATCCTTAAGGTTAAGCTAAGTAAAGTACTTAGCTCTAGAGAGCTAGTTAAAGATCTTATTAATTAGAGGGAGGGGGGTATAATTCTTAGTAATTACCTAGTTAAGCCCCTAGTAATCTATATATAACCTTAACTTACCTCCCTTTTTTAGGATAAATAGGATTAGTACCCCTATTAGGTTTATTAATAAGTAAACTATCCCTTTTATAGGGCTTTATAAATATAATCCCTTAACTCTTCTAACTCTTTTTTAGCTAGTAGGTAAATAGGCTTAAATAGAGGCTTAGTTCTAAGCTCTAAGTTAATAGAGTAGCTCCTAGTAGTTCTAAACTCTAGCGTAGTTCCTACTAGGTTAATATTAAATACCTTCTTAAAGTCCTAGTACTCTAGTAAGATATTTATTTTAATCCCCTTAGTATCCTTAGGGTCTTAGGTATCCTCCTAGTATTTAGTAATTAATATATAATTAACTTATAGTACTCCTATAAATACTACTCTCGCTTTATTCTTATTTTATTTAAGTTCCTTTATAGTTATAATAAGGTAGATACTCTTCTTATATAAGGGAAAGGTCTAGCTTAACTCCCTCTAATTAAAGTTAGAGTATTCTATTATATACTAAGGGATCCCTAGGATAATATTATAATTATTACTATTACTAATCCTAAAACCGTGCGAAGCTATCTACTAGATACCTATATTATTAGTTATTTAGGTTACTAACTTCTATATACTATAGTTAGGTCCCTTAGATACCTATATTCCCCTAATAGGTTCTAACTTATTAGCCTCTAGTTAGGTATTAGTTATAATCCTCTAGTTTATAATATTCTTATTAGCCTTATAATTAATAAGTATAGCACTAGTCTTCTAGCTACCTATAACTCGGACCTATATTATTACTTTAATATAACATAGCTAGTTACTACCTTATTAAACTATATATATTACTACCTAGTCCTCCTCTAGTTATTTACTAGGGTAAGGTTTCCCTTTATAATAGGGATAGCTATACTTCTTATAATATAGGTACCTTAGCGTAATATAGCCCCTTTTCTTATAACTATAATAAATAATCTCCTTCCTAGTATCCTAGTCCTTAGTATCCTCCTAATAGGTATTAGTATTACTATAGCCTAAGTAAGTTTGCTCTTTTAAGGTCTTAGTTAGTCCCTCTAGGTTAGTAAGTTAGCTCTCTAGTTATCGCCCCTTATTATTAGCCCCCTAGTCCCTTACTAGTGCCTTATATATCTATATATTAACTATAAGTTTAGTATTTCTAGCCTTAATATTAAGGTTAAGTTATAATTTTAGTAACCTATTTGCTATAATATAGTATTAAAGCTTAGGATCTAGCCTAGCTATTATATTAGCTACCTAGATCTCCTCTAGTTATTAGTAAGGGCTCTCTACCTTAATCCCCTTATAATAGTTAATAAAGCTCTAGTATAACTATCCTAGTTACTAGT
>JAVHLU010000419.1:0-60923 GCA_036785755.1 Colletotrichum ledebouriae
TAATAGAATATAGGGATATATAAATAAATTCCCTAACTATAGTTTAATATATAACTATAGTAAGGATATACCTAATAATAATAATATAATTGGATTTACGGATTCAGATTGGGCTCGAGATCTTAATAATCGAAAATCAACCTCAGCTTATATATTTATATAGGGTTTATATAATATTATATCCTATTCTTCTTCTAAACAAAAAACAGTAGCCCTATTAAGCTGCGAAGCCGAATATATAGCTCTATTAGATGCAGCAAAAGAGGCTCTATATATATATAATAGCTATAACTTTATGCTTAATAAATTAGGCTATATAAGCCTTATAAAGCCTAAAATACTTATAGATAATATCTCAGCTCAAAAATTAGCTGAGAATCCTGAATTCTATAAAAAGGCTAAGCATATTGATATTAAATACTATTTTACTAGAAACCTAGTTATAGAAGAAGAGATTTTCCTCTTTTATATACAGTCTAGTAATAAGATTGCGGATATATTAACAAAGCCTTTGGGCAAGATAAAATTTCATAACCTATTACATATAATAGGTAATAATAATAATAATAATATAAATAAGAATAATAATATAAATATAAATATCAATAACCGCATTATAGATCTAAATTATTAGACTATAATACCAATAAAAGTCCAGTTTTCCTTTTATACCTATAAGATTTAGGTTTTTAGGTTTTTCTACTGGCAATTACTATATAATACTCTAAGAATTTCCTCTTTATTTTTCCCTACCGGGTTTTAAGAGTTTTTATATTAGAGTATATAACCTATAAAGAGAGTGCGATAATATAATATAATATAATATAACAATAAGCTATATATAAATAAGATATATACCTTATAGGGGGTTATAAGAATACTAAAAGTATATCTTAAAAGATTCTATAATAATCTTATAAGGTTTATAAAAACCTTAATAAATAACTATAGTATACATAGTTATATACCTATATAATATCTTTTTAATAATACTTTAATAACTATAAAACATAAAATAATAACTATAAAAGTATTTCCTTTATGGAATAAATACTTTAAAAATCTATATAAATTCTAATAATAGCAATGACCTTATATATATATATATATTTATAATCCTTAGCTTTATAGCTATCAATGCACAGAAGTTACGCACGGACTATATAGTAATCCGAGCTCGCTTTCTGCTTAATAAGCTACTGCTTTGTAGTTACGTTTCAGAATATCTTACCCCTCACTTCGTGAGGGTAGGATTTATAACTTAGAAATAATATTAATAACAATATCAATAATAACATTATTAATATCATTAATTAATTCTAAGGAAAATACCTCCTTATGCTTAAATTTATCAGCTTTTATCCCTATATTACTTAGCCTACTAATATCTATTATTCAGGCTGTTTTACTACCCCTTTTGCTACCTATATACCTATTCTTACATAAACTATAGCTATTATAATCCGTATTTATAGATAAGGCGTAAAGGCTACTTATATAACGCGCTATAAGCCTTAATATAGATAACTCTATATATATACCTATAATAAAAGACGAACTAGAACTATATAAAGGGGAAGTAGCCCTATAGGAGACTCACTACTACTAATACTATATTAGAATAATCCTATACGTAGTAATAATAATATAGCCTAATATAGCGTTTATTATAAGCTGCCTTACTAAGTTTAATAATAACCTAGGCCCCGTATAGTACTATATTACTAATTAAGTCCTCTAATACTTTTACTAAATATAATACATCTATCTTAAGTATAGCGCTAAGCCTAGTAAGAAGGATAATATACTTAACGTCGCCTTAGATATAAGCTTTAAAGATAATATAATTAATTTAAAGAGCTCTTAAGCGCTTATAATAAAGCTATTTAGAGTTATAGTCGCTTAGAAAGTAAATAAGTAGATAATAGTTATAATATTAATAATTAAAGCGGAGCTACCTATACTATTCTAAGTAGCGCACGAAGCCCTCTTTATAAGTTAGTTAATAACTACGCTATAAGTCTAACTCCTAAGCGACGCCGCCCCTAAAGCTACTTTTATTACGCTTAATATAACGCTAATAACGATTTATATCTAGTATAATAATTAGTAAACTATCCGCTTAGTTAATATAGAGCTTATCCAGCTATAAATAAGGCTATAATATATCGATATCTATAACTACTAGCTATAATAAGAGATTATAGAAGGGGGTGTATTAATTAAATATATACTATTAGTAGAGATTATAGTAAATAGACTTATAAAGGCGCTTATATTATTATAATTTAAAGCGTTTTATAGCTAGCTATAAATAAGTAACTAATATATATAATTAGAAGCAAACTATATATAGGACCTAGAGGAAGAAAATAATATAAAATATAGAAAGTAATAGAAACCTATATATAGGATAAGATAGACTCTAATAGTATTTAGAAATAGCCTTATAGAAGCTAGCGATCCCTAAGGGGGTATATTAAATTAGAGGGTCTAGAACGTATATTATAAGTTTAGAGCGATATTTACCTAGCTCTATGCAGGCCTAAAGTATCCGGAGTACGCGCTAGAAAAGGGGCTAGGACGCGCCCAAATAAGGGCATATACGTAGAAGTAATATATATATAATAGATTTACGAATATATATATAATTACGCCCAATTTAACAATTATAACTTGAATAAGAAGAAATATATTACTATAAGTCTCTATTAATTTACTAATATACTACTATATACCAATATCTTATAGATCTCCTAGGAGCTTTAAAACGCTACTTAAATAACTTAGAATATATTCTACTAGATCTAGATCTAGTAGTATAATAATATCCTAACCCCTCTATATTATTATTATATTCTTACTATACCTAGCGACTAATTTGTAATATAGAAGTATATTACTAAGCTTATCTATAATCTTACTACTAGTAGGAATAGCTATAATATAAAGCAGCTCTAGCTCTAGGAGCTTACTTTAATCTATAAATACCTCATGCTTAATATCTTAGTTTATATAAGCTATTACCCGCTATTCTCTTGCTAATTATATCCTACTAACTACTAGTTTTTAGGTTAGTACCTTTTATAATAATATTAATATTCTTTAGTACCTAAATACCGCCTAGCTACTATATATTTATAATAATCATCTTATTAACTACCTTTATAACGAGATTAATCGCCTACTTAATAACCCTTTGATAGCGCTAGTCCCTATATATACCTATAAGTATAATATCGCCTTCTTCCCTAGCTTCTATAAGGAACTTTAGGATAATCTTATTAAATATACTATTAATAACATCTATTCCTACTTTATTATTATTACTAGTACTCGCCCGATCTCCTATACCTCTTACCTCTATACCCTTACTAAATATAGCTAAAGTAATAGTAAAGAGTTAATAAAGAAGACTAAGAAGGCTAAGGTTATTATTACTATCTCTCATAGTAACAGTTCTAGTAGTAAGTTAGGTAGTAGCTCTAGTAGTAAGTTAGCTAGTAATTAGCCTATAGGTAGCGATACTAGGGATACTAATAGCGCTAGCTTAGTAACTAGTTACTATAATAGTTATAGTTGTACTACTCGTAGTTATAGTAATCGTAGTAGTCGCCCTTATGGCTATAATAAGAAATTAATAACTAGCTAGGTAGTTAGCTCTTTTCCCTTTTTTATAAGATAATACCCCCTCTCGCTATAATATTAATAATATTTCGCTACTTAATATAATTAATATTTTACTTCTTAATTTAGCTTCTATTTTATAATATTATAGTTTATAATTACTAACTTATTATAATAATTTTAATCACTAATTATCCTACTTCCTATAAGCCCTCTTATATTATTTATTAAACTTATGAATAGCCTCTTATATATTTACTAAGTTCTCTATAAGCTCCTATATACTATATTCTATAAGCTATCCTATTTATTTAACTAAGTATTATATATTATTACTAACGCCTTATTATATAGTAATCTCTTCTATCTCCTATTCCTCTAGCTTATTTGTAAGCTCTAGATATATAGGTAAGCCCTTGCTACTTACTTAGTAATTATCGTATAGCTCTAGTAAGGTAACTAAGAATATATTATATATCCTTTAGTACTATAATAATAGATAAACTCTATATACTTATATACTAACTAGCTTTATAATAGCTACTTATATAAACCTAGGCGCTAGTTTCTTATTCTTAAATTAGAAGTTCTTGATTAATAGCTTAATAACTTATCCCTAATAATAGGTCTACTCCTTATACCTTATATTATAATACTTAGCCTACGCCTTAGTAGCCTTCTATTACTATTCCTAAGCCCTCTTATAAAGCCTTAATATATATTTAACTCGCTCCCTTATACCTTATATTATAACCCTATTTATAGGGGTTATATATTCTATATAACGTAGGTAGTAACTATATAAAGCCTCTATTAGTAAGTAGCTAGTAGTACTATAGTAACTATTATTATATACGAACTTAGCCTTAGGTAACTAAATAGCCTATTCTTATAGCGAGTCGCTAGTATATACTTATAGGTATTTCTTTAGTATTTAGTATATCTTTTTAGACTACTTATTAGTCTAGGGATAATATATAGTAAAGAGGTAGCGCTTAATAGCCCTCTCTCTTATAAACTCTTCTTAAGATTAGCTAATAAGGAGCTTATCCTAGTTACTAATAATACCCTCTAGGGTATTAAAATAGCACTTAACCCGTTTATAAATAATCCGCACTAACTTAGTAGCTATTAGCTGCTTTATTATTAGGATAAATATAGTAAACTTAGTTATTTAGTATATAATAACGAGGACTGCGTTATACTCCCCGCTTTTATACTAATAGCTTAGTTGTAATCTAGTAATAAAGTCTATATTAATTTCCTAGAATAAGTATATAAGTAGGGGTAATAGTTATAACTTTCTATAGAGCTTATATCTTAGAATATAGATCCCTTAATATATATAGCACCCTATAATATAATTATATATATCTATAGCTAAGTTTAGCTAATAGAACTTCCTTAAAATTAACTTAGTAATCTTATTCGCTCTTATATAACCCGCCCTATAGTTATTATAATATTAGTAAAGGATCTTAAGCCTTAGGGACCTCTCCTATAGTATCTCTAAGCTTCCCTTATAGAATAAAGTTCTATAGCTATTAATTATATAACTCCTATAATTACTAGCTAGTCTATATACCCTCTCTAATTAGGTCTAGTAGTATAAGTTATTAGGTTATAGTTTATAGATAAGACTCTCTATCGCTTTAGAGGGTTATTAATTATATACTATTTTACTTATTATAAGCTCCCTTATAACTTATTATAGGACATATTATTATATTATAATAACCCTAGCTCTAAGTAAACCCTCTAGGTTAATAACCTCTTACTATGTATTCTCTATATTATCTCTTACTCTTTAGTATTAGGTTATTATAACTACTATATTTATAATAATATTAGTATATTATAGAGCGCGATACTAACTAGAGACTAAGGTATCTCTATCCCTAGAGCTATCTATTTAAGAGGGGCGTTTTATACTAGCCCTTATAATATTAATAAATACTTTTAAGGTCTCTATACTACTTTATAAAGTAGTAATATTTCTCTAGAGGTTTATTAGTAAGTTATTAATAAATCTAAGCTTCTTACTAGGGTTAGGAGTATATTATTATATTTTACCTCCCCCTCTATATAGTCTAGCCTCTTAGATAGATTATCTACTAGGTTTGTAACCCCTAACTTATACTCTAGGTTAAAATTAAATACTAAGAGTTTATATACCTATCTAATAAGCCTTCCCTAAAGGTCCTATGCTAATATACTAATAACTCCATTTACCGCTTAGTAGTCTATTAAGACTATAAACTTCTTTAATATACCTTAAAAATAAGCCTAGTAATCTAGGCTTTTAACTATAGCGAGAAGTTCTTATTAGCCTATTCCCCAATATTACTCTATATTACTTAGCTTTTATAAATAATAAGTAACTAGTTACTACTAGCCATTAGTATATAATAATAAGATATTAAATATAGCTTTTATAGAAGTATTTATTTTAACTCTTATTTTATAAGTTAGGTCCTAGTATTAGAAAATAGTTACTAAGTAGAAAGTAGCTTAGAGCTATTTAAAGGCTTATTAAGCCTCCTCTAGCTAGTAGAAGTTACTTACTTTCTTATTATTCTTATTAGCTTTTAATAAGGATATTATAAGGGCTATAATACCTAAATAGCCTATAATAAACTTATAATAGAAATTATAGAATCCTAGGAAGGCTTAGATCTCCCTATATATCTTTAGTAGCTTCTATTTAGTAATAGCTTAGATATACGTTGAGTCTATTAATACGCCCTTAGGCGTAGTAATATACCCTAGAAACTCTACTTATTATTAATAGAACCTATACTTATTAAGCTTAGTTTAGAGCGCTTACTAGTAAGGCTTATAGAGTACTTAGCGAAGGTTTTTTTTATATTATTCTCTTATTTTAAAGTAAATTATAATATTATCTATATAAGTAATATAATAAGTATCTAGTACGTTAGTAACCGCTTAGTAAATATATACCTAGAACGTCGCTAGGGCGTTTATAAGTCTAAATAATATAATAATATATTTAAAATACCTATAGTAAGTCTTAAAAGCTATTTTCTAGTAGTCTTCTAGCTTAATATAAATATAGTAATATATATCCTAAAGGTCGATCTTTAAGATCTATTTCACTCCCTAAAGCCTATCTAATAGCTTACTAATAAGAGGGAGTAGATATTAGTTGTTTAGTATTACGTTATTAAAGCCTTAATAATCTATATAAAGATATAGGGATCTATCCTTTTTAGGTATAAAGAAAATAGGGGCGCCTACCTTACTAGTTAAGAGTTAAATCCGCCCTATTACTTAGTTATTAATAATACATTAGTAGAGTTCCTCTAGCTAGTACTTATATAATAAGTAAATAGGCTTATATAGAGGTTTCTTCCCCTCGATTAGGTTAATAATATATTCTACACCCTCTATAGCTAGGTATTCCTTTATTGACTACTTATTAAATATCGCCTATTTACTAAGTAGTTCTAATTATAACTCTACCTCGCTCTCTAAGGTATCTTCTTTACCTAGAGCCCCTATTAGTAGCTTATAGGGGTTGATATTCCTTAATATATATATATAATATAAGCCTTCTAGTTATTCTTAATAACCTTTTATATAAATACTAATAGCTTAGCGATACTAAGGTATTTATATCCCTAAATATTTATCTAGGTATTAATTATAATACCCTCTCTTCTTATAAAGTATTATAATAAGAGGAGGTCCCCTACCCCTTTAGGGCAGGGAGCCTTAGTAAAGAGTTACTATATTTTCCTTAGTTATCCCCTTAACTTAATAAGGCAGAATATTAACTAATATAAGTTCTAGCTTATTATAGAGGACTTATTAAACCCCTCTAATATAGGGGTATAGGCTACTATAGGTTATAATTATAAGGACTTTACTAGTTAACTACTAATAATATTAACTTAGGAATAGGTATCTATATCTATTACTACTTCTTATTTAGTAATATTCTGGAGAATAATTACTTATCTCTTTATAATATCTCCCTTTAGGAAAGTATCTAGTTTTAATATAAGTATAGGGGTTATTAATATAATCCCCTAGCTTACTTAGTTTCTAATAAGTTAAGTTCCTTAACCTCTCTTAGATATTAGATTATATTAACCCTTATTTTCTCAGTAAACGCTTAGTATTCTATTAGTACTTTATTTAAATTCTATTATTTATCTAAGTAGCTTACTCTCTTATACCCCTTCTTCTTATAGCTAAAATATACTAAGGAGTTAGATATTATAAGTTATATACTAGGGCTAAATATAAGCTAGCTCTACTTAGGTTCCTATATTATACTACTTATTAGTTAGTAAGGTATTAGGCTCTAGGACTCTCGCGTAGTCCTATAGCTAGAGCCTTACTAGCCTGCCTTTTAGCTCGCTCTTGCTATAGGGGGTACCCTTAGTATATACTCCTCCCCTATATACTACTTCTTACTTTTTCTCTATAGGGCCTCGCTACTCTATTAGTAATATATCTCCTATAAGTATTCTACTTCTATAGCTATATCCCTTAGTCTCTATATTTTAACTTTCTAATATTTAAGCTCCCTATATAAAAAGGGGGCTAGTTAGAAGTATAATATATAAGCCTTAGCTTTACTATCTTTTATATTATTATACCTAAGTTCTAATATATTACTAACTGTTCAGTAAAAAACTATATTAATAATTATATCTCCTTCTACCTTATTTCATCTAGCTTTTTATAATATCTCCGCTCTTAAAGTTCTAAGTTAATCTACTACTAGTAAAGAAATATTATAAAGTTAGCCTAAGCTAGGTCTCCTTCTAGCCTAGCCTTATAATATTACTACTAGGTCTATAGCGATAGGCTTATCTTTATAAGTATCTATTAGATCTACTACTCTAGTATATTACTAGCCCGTAGTTAGTATTTATTTTTAACTACTTAGATCTAGTTACTAACCTAGTTTATAGTAAAGTCCTCGCTTATAGTATAGTAGTTATATATAAGGGGTTTCTTATATTCCCTCTATAGGTACCTTATCGCTAGGTAGTTAATAAGCTCCTATAATAAGGTAGTAATTTGTTCCTTATACTACTATTATTATTAATATATCTACTCTATAAGGCTCTCTTACTATCTCTATAATAATCCTATTACTTAAATAAAGATACCTAGGATACTAGCTTCTTAGGGGGTCTTAAGCGGAGTACTCTATTAGCTACTACTTATTATTTATTTACTAAGCGAAGGTTAGTCTACCTATTCTAGCGCTATTTAGAACCTAGCCTGCTCCCTCGGGGTTATCTCTTTTACTATATTATTACTAGGATTATCTATCCCACTAGCGTAATGTCTACGCTATATTCCTTATATCTTAGGGCTTAGTAAGTAACCTATATAGTATTAGCTAAGACCCTATTAGTTATATTCTATATACATAGCCTAGAGTTTATTATAATTAAACTCTATTATTAATTTATTAGTATGTTCTTACTAGTTCGTTTTAGATATTCTAACTAGTACTAGTTTCCTAAATTAAGGTAGAAGTAATAGAGTTATAAGAGTATAGCTATAAGCCTAAACTAGAAAGGGCTAGAATACTAAAACATAGGTATCTTAGTAATATTCAATTATTACTTAAGCTTTTGAATCTATAGCTTATAGAGCTTTCTTAAGAGTATATATACCTAATGCTAATTCGCTAACGTTTTACTAATAGCGTGGCTCTATACCCTATACCCGCTATTATTCCTTATAATTATCTCTTATTTAAATCCTAGAATAAGGAGTTTAAAATATACTTAAATCCTTAGAAGCTATTAAAAGTACCTTATACTTCTATAGAGTATTTATCTAATATTTCTTTATCTAGGTATTTTTAAGGAAGGGTTTAAACTATTAAAGAGCTTATCCCTTACGAAAGGTTAAAATATTTCTAACCTTCTTAATTTCACTATTAAAGTTATTATAATAGAAATCCTAATAATGCTTAACTTAGATTAGAAATTCCTTAAGTTATCCTAGGGTATTATTAAATAGAGTAAGTAAGTTAAGCTTAAGTTTCTTATATTTATTTATAATGACAAGCTAGGTATTAAGTCTATTCTAAAGTATTTAGTTCTAATACTTAAGATTAATAATCTAAGCTTAGGAAGTTCTAAAGCCTTACTAAAGCTCCTTAAGTAAGCTAGTATTTTTAGTAAATAGGGATTAGATTTTCCTAAGGTCTTGGTTAACCTTTTATAGCTATTTATAAGGGTTATTTTTATTATTAGAATTATTATCTCTTATCCTAGTATCTTTAAGTTCTCTAGCTATATTTCTAATAAGCTATTATCCTAAGCCAGAAGATAAACTAGGTATAGGGTTAGTAATTAAAATATAAGAGAATATATTATTATAATATTATTCGTAAGTATTGAAAGTTAACTTACTAAATAGGAATAATTAAAATATTATAATTAGCTATCTAATAATAGGCTCCTTCCAATAGAAGTTAAGGGATAATGCTTAGTAATAGTATTATCTTATTAGTCTATATTACTAGGTTAGATCTAGGGTTAAGAGCTATAGTAGTTAGTTATAATCCTTATAAGGTAATATATAATATAAGATAAACTCAGAGTATCTTAGGGATAATTATAAAGTTAATTACTAAAGAGATATAGAAGACTATTCTTAAGCTAGGCTTAAGTCTATCCTATATATCAGTCCTAGATATCCCTCTCTCCTTATTCTAAGTAATTACCTCCTTATAGTAGTAATTATAATTAGTTAATAATATTAATTAATTACTTAATAATTATTCCTTTTTATACTCTATTAATTACTAATTATTCCTTCTGATACTCTATTAATTACTTCTTATCCTATTATTATATAACTTATATTACAGTTCTTCTATACTAGGTAAGGCTTATTATTCCTATATTATCCTATATATAAAGGTCCTCTAGGCGCTAGTAGTACCCATAGGCTACCCTAGTTTATATACTTCTATCGGGTTATAATAGTAATTACTATATTAATTTATATAAGGGCTTATTAATTAATAAACCCTAGGAATATTAAGTTAATAACTATTATAATATTAAAGTATTTAGAGTACTTCTTAATAGTAATATTAAGGCCTCTAGCTACTATATAGTGATTTTACCTGCTTAAGCGTCATAGACCTTCTAGCTCCGCGCCTCCTAATAATATATAGCCTTCGGTTATGTAATCCTCTCGTAACTATAGCTACACTTATATGTACCTATTATACTAGATAGCCTTATAATCTTTAACTTTATATTAATAATAACGTGGTTTTTAATTATTTGATAGAGTATAAAACTATTAACCTATCCTCTTGCGCACTACTTGCGCGCTACCCGCGCTGCTAATACCGCCTCTATTACCGCTTTATCTGCTAGTAGAAGTTGTTACTGTCTTTATAGTCCTCTTGTTCGATCAGGTTAGCTAACGCCTTCATAGCTATGCCGTTATTAGCAACGCTCTCTCTATTTAGCGCAAGCTATACTTACTAACCCCTAAGGGGCCTAGGCTGCCTCTGCCTTAATAGTGCGGAGGGCCTGCTTAAAGAAGGGCTACTCTATAGGGTATATAATAACCCGCTTAGCTTCTATTACTAAGTTAGCTTATTTAACTATAATATTATTATACCTTATAAGGTCCCCTATAGTATTAAGGAGAGCCCTTATAAGGGCTATACTAATAACATACTCTCTATATATATTAGAGTAGTTAATAAAGGAGCGGGTTCTATTAATTATATTAATATTAAACTCTCTAGTAAGCTCTTTTATATTTATTATATTAAAATGTATACCTTATATAAGCTTAGCGTTTTTATATATAGGGTTTAGTATTAATACCTTTAAGGATTTATTATAAGTTATAAGGATAAGGAAGAGGGAGAGGTATAAAGCCCTACTTATAGTAGAGCTTCTTATACTTCTAGCTATAAGAACCTCTTAGAAAAGACCTCTTTAGTTAAGGAGTTATTTCTTATATAGTAGCGTTTACCTTACTAGAAGGTTGACCTTTTAACTTAAGGAGGTATCTTATATATTAGCTTTTATAGCACCTTACTAGACGTTTTAGCGAGGGCGTTTCTAGGCCACGAGAGCCTTAGTAGCCTATTTAGCTCTAATATAATTAGCCCTAGTATAGCGTATATCTAACTTTATATAGTTATATTTAGAGGGTTTGCTTCTAAGTAGGAATATATAGAGTTCCTATATTATTTTCCTTAACTAATAGAGGGTATAAGTTAAAATACCTATATAGTATTTCCTAAATTATACCTATAAACTAGGTAAGTTTATTATAGTCTTTTTGCAAAGGGGCTGCGTCGTAATTCCGAACTCAATAGTAATATTAATTTCCTCTTAATTATTAAGAGGCCTTATCTTAAGTGCTTAATATATCTTTTTAAACTCGCCCTTATAGAACTTTAAATAAGGGGAACTACTTTTAAGCTCTAGGATCTAAATTATAAAGGAATATAATACTACCTAGTATTCTTTTTAAGTTATTTTAAGTAGCTTGCTATTAGTAAGCTAGTTAATATATTTCTCTAGCCTATCTTAATCCTAAGGGTTATAGATACTTTCCTCTATACTAGTAGCTTAAATTATATAAATAACACCCTTTATAAGTATTAGTATTCTATTTATTTTAAGTAATAGTAATAGAATATATAGGGATAAAGTTAATTTATAGTATATTACTAGATTAACTTCGCTATTATATACCTCTTATATTAACTTCTAAAGTTATTAGAACCTCTAATATAAGGCTATTAAGGTTAATAATACTTTTTATAAATATAGAAGAGTAGAAGGTAGTAATAGCTTTCTAGTTATTATATAAAGTATATTATATACAATAGAGTATATAATATAGGTTAAATTTATATAAGAAAGTATAATTACCCCTATGTGGCTGAATATAGGTGGCAAAAAAAAGGCACTAGAAGAACCACGACGTTCTGGCGTCCAGACCGGGGTAAGACATTAACTCGCCGGCAACTCCGGATCATGCCACTCCAGTTATCCCTTGCGTTTACGTTGAACATCGGCAAAGCAGACATGGCTGGTTTGCAGCTCGCTAATGAGCAGAACATGGAGGGGGCTAGAGTGGCCTGTGCCTCAAGAACTGTGCCGTATGTGATGAGCAGCTTGATTCGTGCAGTCTGCAGTTGGGACCCACCCCGTCCAACCGTTTCGGCCAAAATTCCGGAGGCACAGCATGGCACAATTTTACAAGGACGGCCAAGTTGCTATTTCCGGGAGACCTCACGCACGAACAACCAACTGCATATTTACATGGTGTTGCAGTTCAAGACAACTGTGGTTAGTGAGTTTCTGTTGGAGCGTTTCCTGCCTCCCGTCTTATTGTATTGCGTTCAGCAACCCCCCCCCTCCCCCAAATGGCCGCGAGTCGCATTTATTCCACCTTCAGTCCTCGTTGTCTTTGGACAAACCCGGGACCTCTCTGGATGCAATCCTTTCTGTCGTCCCAGCCTCGTCATCAAGATCGGATTGAAGCAATACCTTCCCAGTCATTCATTCAAAACACTTCTTCATCATCTCCTGTAAGATAACGATTGACGAAGCTGAGTCGGATCACCCCGTGTTCCAAGTGGTGATCAAGATTCTACAAGCCAAGAATCCTTCGTATATCGTGGATAACTGGACTTTCGCAACATGTCTCGGCCAGACAAAGGCCGTGGCTCGTTGCAGGAAGACTATCAGCAAATCTAAGAGACAGAGGGCCGAAGAGCTTTGCGGACACTTCAAGCTGATGAAAGAACGCGTATTGAATGATGAGATCTTCGAAGAACTCCGCGAGTTTTTTGAAGTCTCGCAGTGCTCTGCACATTACAAAAATGCCCTTTCAAACCTCCAACAATGGCGAGAAACCCACACGTCAAGCGCTTCATCGTCTGCCGACTCGAATTTTTCCGTCTACGACAGCAGCCTTTGCAGCGCCAACAGTTCAAGCTCCAGCATTGCCACGATTCAGACTGAGGAGACTACGACCAAAAGACAGAGAGCTCTGGGGGAACCTCAAATATACCACTTGTCGAAGTGCCTGAAGTTTCTGTGCAGATCGAAGCGATAGCGGAAGGCGTTGCCAGACTTAGGCTTGACGGCGCCAATACCACATGCAATCAACACAGGATTGTGGAGTCGTCGGAGCCCCTTGATTGTGCTCGGCATTAGATAAAGACTCCAACTATTTCCTCGGCCTGCCATAGAGAAATAACAAAGAGGGAGGCTCCATGCAGTTCGCGACCTACAACCCACAACAATGAGGGCACAGTGCTCGCTGCAGACCCCGCCGTCGAGGAACAACTAACATCGGCGACGAACTTAAAAACTACAAAGCAAGTCTCCGAAACTACCGTGCAAGTAGAAGAGATCAAAGACGGCATATCCGCCCTAAAGATCACAACCATCGACCAAAGCACCGAGAAGGAAAGCAGCCTCACTAGCAGGAGCGACAGGCCTGAACACATAATCGGAATCGGTCTGGCCATACTCGAGCGGAAAGGAACCATACGCAGCCCCGCCGACACAATCCACGAGATATATAAGCCCGAGATACCAAAGCAAAGAGACGAAGGCATCGTCTACGTATTAGAGCACGAGAAACAGGAAGGCTTATTCAAGATTGGATTCACGAGCCAGACGGCAAACAAGAGACTCAAACAATCAGGCAACTGCTACGGGATAGACACGAGGCCGATCTATGAGACTCCTGATGGTCCCTTCCCGGGCGCAGCCAAGGCTGAGAGGCTTGCCCAAGTCGTTCTTCAGCACAGCAATATCCGCGTCACGGAGTGCGACCAGTGCGGAGCTGGTCACATGGAGTGGTTCCATGCCCCGAGAGAGACGGTCCTGGATATGGTTAGAACCATAGAGAAATTTGTTCGCATTCCGGCCTATTAAGGGGATGAGTGGAAACTGTCGGACAGCGCTCACAACATAGTCAGAAGCATGTGTCAGTTCTCTCAGTCAATGCTGGAAGCTGCGATGGATTCCGCGTCCCCACCTGACGAGGGTTTGCCGCTAGAGAGGCTCGAAAGCCCGACGAAGGTCGAAGCGGTCACTCAAGTTACCGAAGTTTCTGTGGACAGCAGAGGAAAGTTGCACGATATCGACAATGGTCAACTCGTTTCCCCGCTCTCATCAGACAACATCGACTTCGAGAGAGTCTCTCAATCCAGGACGAGCCGCTGGGGTACTAAGAGCGCAAAGGGAACCAAAGCAATCAAGGAAGAAGGTCGCAAGTGGAAAGAACGACTGTCGGATAGATTCTCGCACGAAGGGACGCCAGAGCTGGACGGTGGCAATGGCATCGGAAATGCCGCGCCCAGACATGAGGCTAGCCATCAGACCCAAGTCAACGAGACTGTCATGGCTGTTTTCTCCAAGTTGTTCCCCGAGAGCCACCAGATGCGGGAAACAGAAGTGGTTGGTAAGAAAGAAAACAGGTTTGTTTCGTTCTTAAACAAGGTGAAGACAGACCTCAAGGACGACATCACAGGCTTCAAAGAGGAAATCATCGATTTCAAAGTTGGCTTTCAAAAGGGAATGAGGCGCCAGTGAGAACACGAAGACATTGGAATTAAATAGTTCTGCTTTTTCAATGTTTCCACTAGGGCTTATCCATTGTGTAAGTAGGATTTGTATGTGGTCCTAAACTTCTAGTTACCCCGAGACCGCCCTCAATCGCCGCAATTGCGTGGAGTCATCACTTAACCGGCGTGAAGTTAGCAAGGTTTATACGATTATGATCATAGTCCCTGGTCCTACCGGCTAAATGGTATGTCGGGCTCTTCGTCAGTGCAACTAACGTGGCAACCCAAGAGTAATCGCCGAACCGAGATCTCGCATGATCCATCTGGCAGGCCAAGTCGCCCAAGCAACTTTGTCACCACTACCATTATCAACATTCTATTCAGAAACAGCACATAGGCTCCAAACCCTCGCAAAATTATGCCTCTGACATGCAATCGCTTCCGAATCGTTTCAAGCACCTTTTTTTGCCAGGACAGAAGCCAGAGAGCCCGAGAAAGAGGATAACCCTGGAGCTGTCCCCGATCCTCATATCCTCACTGGAGCTCTTCCTTCGACTCCAGGATTCGAGGCTGCTCGCGGACCAATTTCCTGTGATTCAGTAGTTTAACGGTTTCGACCCATGATCAGAGACAGTCAGACTTTCCCAGGCTGCCCCTCGAAGGTCCGTGTACCTGCTTGCCTCTCAGTCTACCTAGAAGAACTGACACGTCTTTTCGGCAGATGAGCGATACGCCCACTCGCCATGCGTCCCTCTCAAACCAAATGAGCGTCAAGAGGTTCTACGACGACAGTGGGAGCAGTGCGAAGGGGGGATGGCTAAGACAATAGATGAGCCTTTGTGGTCGCGTCGCCTTCTCTCCTCATGGAATAACCACTGGAAGCGCGAGGAGGCTATTGTCCGAGAGCCAAGGTCCCAGCCATTGATCATAACGGGCGTTACGATCCTGCCCAATGAGCCTGCGTCTACAGCATCTAGGGCCCCTCTATCAAGCCAATTGCTCAACAGAGCTAGGCGATGGTGAAAGGCATACACAGCTTGACCCTCTATCAATGACCACCTGGTGAGGTGAGAAGGGCAGACAAGCTGCTATGGGCACGTGACCCACAACATCACTATTCGTATTTACCTTCCTCGTCACAGTACTGCTAGCTACCAATCCATCCATCCTCCATCCCTTATTTTCAAACTTCAAACTTCGTTTAGCTTTCTCCACGCACAATGACAGCGGAACCTTATCTGACTTGATAATCGGCATCACGTAGATCCAACGTAGAAGCAAAACCTTGTGGTAGTTAACCCTGAGAGCTACGGGGGCTGCAATGTAATAGGGATGGATGGGAGTGGAACACCGACACCGAAACAGCAGACGAGAGGCAGCAGGTAACAAGGTAACAAACAGACCATGCCGAGACGGCGCATTTGTGGATTCTTTCGGCTTCGGGCACGGAGTGATACATGGGAAGCTACGTGGCAGTACACTGCTCACAACGAGCACGCACAATCTGATATTCCAGCAGCAAGCGGCAAAATATGGGACGTCATAGCCAAGATGAGACACGCCCTTCCCCTTTCAGTCTAGAGCCCCGGGGAGAATCATGAGCCGCAGACGGTGACGGCGCCACGCCCGCCTCTCGGCCAATAAAAGACATTGGCGTTCCTGTTTTACTCTCTAGGCTGGAACAAATTTGCCCGTCATCTTCCTACCCCCTTTCCATCATGCGTTGAAATTTCATTCCAACCATTTCCCAACGTCGTTGCTTGCGCTGCATAGTCTACCGCATTGCCCGTCGTCCAGGTTGCCGAACTCGTCCCACTCATATTCATCCCGGCCCCCCCTTGTCACTCAGTTCTCGATACCCCGGCGGCGGAGGGGCGTCATATAAGTGTAGGAGCCTGCTCCGACGGCCTCCTATTGGTCGGAGCGAGCACCGCAGCCAATAGGAGCGCTGCTCCGACGCCCCCACGTGAAGGTCTCCCGGGGGCCCCACTGATGAGGGATCGAGATTCAGGGCAACGGACTACTGACTACCTACCTAGAATTCGGCCTTCACCTGAAGCCATCTCATCGCCCAGAAATCCTGACAGCACAGTTCCCGACGCTCACCCCTTCACCCAGAAGACACCGCGAGGCTTTACGCTCGACGAAGCTCCAGCTCAGCTCTCATGTCGCTCCCTGCGAAACGTCGCCGTGTGATCCTGCCCGCCCCGGGTGCTGCCGCTACCACCGCTATTCAGTCTGGGCCTCCTACGCCTGTCGCCACACCACAACACCGACAACAGTCTGATATTGGGAGAGGCGCATCACTGAGCGAAGTGCCCGGGAAGGACTCTGCGGAGGGTAGTGAACCTCGGAGCCCGAGCGCTGAATCGTCTGGGGATGCCAAGGCTCGCCCAGGGACCAAACGACAGGTCATCGCCGTCGCCTGCGACAACTGCCGACGTCGAAAAGCCAAGGTGAGAACAACAACGCAATGCGCGGCCCAGAAAGGAATGCACTTGGTTGACTCTCCCTGCTCCAGTGCGACGGCAACAGACCAAAATGCCAGCATTGCACCAAGCGAGGCGTGGAATGCCATTACGAGGCAAACCAGGGCGAGACCGTGAGTCTCGCCCTCAAGCGCAAGGCCAACGTGCTGGAGGCCGAAAACGCCCAATACAGAGACCTCTTCCGCATGGTCGCCAGCAAATCCGAGAATGAAGCGGCCGAGATTTTCCGCCGGATACGATCGACGGGAGACCCTCTCAAGGTCTTGGAGTCAATCAGACAGGCCGAGATCCTGCTGCCCTCGCCGGCGTCAAACGAGCGGGTCAATGATTCAAGGTTAGCCAAGCTCAACGACAAGGCCATGCAACATAGTCTGATCCGCGTGCCCGCGAAACCTTGGACAGCCATCGCAGACGACGGGCTTGTATCTGAGCTCATTACCGATTTTTTCGCCTGGGAGAACGCCAGCAATTTCCCCGCCATCGAGCGCGACCTCTTCCTCCAGGACATGAGGGCTGGCAGCGTCAAGCGCGCCAAGTTCTGCTCTCCCATTCTCGTCAACGCCATCTGTGCCCTGCGGAGTGTGAGTCTTGCTCCCCCCCTTCTCTTCAATCTTCATGCCCCAGTCACCGGACTGACGACTCACTTCTAAGCCTTTCGTAGAACGAGCCAAGCAATTCGGCTCCATCACCGGACAGGACTTGTCCGGGCGCTTCCGCGACGAGGTGGTGCAACTAATCGAAAAAAGCCAGGGTCGCGCGACGCTGCCGACGGTCATCGCGCTCGTCCTCATCGACCATTCTGCGAGCATCGCGGGCGACGAGCCCCGAGCCAAAATGTATCGGTACATGGCGTGGGAACGATACAAGCGATTGAAGCCCGAGCGGAAATTCGCGTTATTGAAGGACGACGACCCACAAGATGCGAAAGAGAGGCTGGCTATTTCCAGGGCAGTGTGGGCCCTGTTCATCATGGAAAGGTGAGTCCAGTGCTGGCTTGATTGTTGCGACGACGACTTGCTATGCACGGGAAAGGAAGGATTTTGACGTGGGACCGCAGTCGACTCTCGTATTTTTACGCCCATCTTGCAAACATTCCTCCTCCAGCAATACCCATCTTGTTCGACAACAACGGACAAGACGCGGTTGAGCCACTCGGCAACGTGGATGTCCTCGGCAGACCATTTGCCGAGTCCACGGCACAAATAGCCATCGTGCCCGGAATTGCCACGACCAATTGCAACCTGGCCCGTTTGCAGTATGAAATCATGACGTATCTCACCTCGGGCAGTACGATACACGCCAAAGGCAGCGTCGAGGATATGAACCGAAGAAAGGCTCTTTACTGCAAGGCTCAACAGTTCAGGGCAGATCTGCCTAAACGGTTCAAGATGGAGTTCAACTTCACACCCTCGACCTGCTTCTTGAGGTAAGCTGTACTGAGCTCAGCAGCTCTCCTTGGCTCTGTAGAAGCCACACAACTAACCCTGCGCTGCTCAGAATGCACGAGAACGAGCTGGCATACGTTATCCTTCAACCCCTCCACCCTTCAGCAAAATTCAACACCCCATTCACGGATACGTCCACGACAGTGAAGTCTCTCACGTTGCAACACTGCATATCCGACACGACCCTGGCCGAGTCGTATTTGCACAGGTTCACCGTCAGCTCCTACATCACCCGCGAGCTCTTCGTGGCGATGCAAAACCTCATCCCCTTCTTGAACGACGGAGATGCTGCGACGCAGAATCTTTTCACGCGACTCTGCATGCTGGGCGGGCTTTCCGCTCGGGTCGTAAGGATGTCGATCTACCTCCTTCAGGCCGCGCAGGCAATGGCCTGGGCAATGGAACGCGACATACCCGAGGCGGCGAAGCCGTATCTCGATCCCTGGGTGAAATTGGCGATCCAAGAGAGTGAAACGAAGCCGCCAAGCTACGCAGTGCCGGACAGAGACGAGATCAAGGCATTACTGGCGGAGGACGACAAGTCCGTCACTGGGCCGAGCGAGGGCAGTGGCACCGAGCTATGGGCTTTGATTGAGAAATGGAACGTGAGGGGCCGCGGCAGTTTGGTTTAAGGGCTTCCTATGGACGGACGAGGGACGTCTATTGTTTAACGATTTGATTTAGAAGCGGGAGCGAAGCATGCCGCAGTGTTTTCGGCATACCAGTAGTTTGCGGGAAAGTGCTAGTTATCTAAAATTTGTTGCAGCATAGCTTAGCGGTTGTTGCGTCTCTCGATGGTTATCAACTATTCCCATGAGCCTCTCCTCCGGCAACACTGCATGATAACGTGAATTATGCGTGTGACAGCGTGCCCGCCTGATTGGATGACGTCACACGAAAGATGGGGACCTTCTGCGGGCGACATGTCCAGGTCGATAAGAGCTCATCAGATGAAGCGCAACTAACTATCTCCCATCTCCATCTCCTTGCATCAGTCGGAAACTCGATCCCTCTCTACTGGGTCGAAGTACGCTTGTTCAACTACGAAAAACATGAGTGAAACAATGGAGAAGAACCCCTCCTACCTCATCGTCGGCGCAGGCGTCTTCGGCGCCTCGTCCGCGCTACACCTCGTCCGCGCCGAACCCCGCGCCCGGGTGACGCTGGTCGACCGCAACGCCTTCGACGCGCCCGTCCGCGTCGCGGCGTCGTGGGACTGGAACAAGGTCGTGCGCGCCGACTACGCCGACGTCGGGTACATGCGCCTCGCGCTCGAGGCCAAGGAGCTCTGGGCGCGGGACCCCCTGTGGCGGCCCTTCTACCACGAGAGCGGGGTCTACTGGGTCTCCACGACGGACTTCTCGCGGGTGGTGCGGGACAACTACGAGAAGCTCGGCGTCGCCGACTCCGGCCTGTCCTCGCTGAGCGTCGAGGAGGCGAGGAAGCGCTACGGGCGCGTCTTCGAGCACGGGGACTACGCCGGCGTGAGGGAGGTGCTGATCAACGAGAACAGCGGCTGGGCGGAGGCCAAGGATGCGCTGGAGGCGACGATCAGGGAGGCCGTGGAGCTCGGGGTCGAGTACGTCCAGGCGGAGGTCGCGAGGTTGGAGTTTGACGCGGAGGGGGCTGCGACGGGGGTCGTCACGAGTTCTGGGGAGAGCATCAGGGCCTCCAAGGTCGTTCTGTCCACGGGTGCGTACACGGCCAAGTTGCTGGCTGATAGCGCGCCGGATCGCGCCGAGCTGCATGCCGGCGGGAGGTTTGTTGCCGCGGCCGTGACGGAGGGGTTCACGCCCGTCTCCGGGGACAGGGCGGCTCAGCTGTATGACGGGCCCGTGGGCGTTTCGACGGTTCCGCCTGAGCGAGGTAACGTTGCGACTGCGATGCATATGAGACTATGCTGGGCTGACGGTGGATACTTGCAGGCGCGAGCAACGGAAGCGTCCCGCACTCGGGAGACAAGACGCTCAAGTTCTGGGGACAGATCATCTTCAGGAACACCGAGCCGCACCCGAACGGCAGCCAGATATCAAAGCCCCCTTCGAAACCGGACTACGCGCAACTCGAAGTCCCGGCCTCGCTCAAAGAAGATGTCGATTTTGCAGGAAAGAGCATTTATGGAGAGCTCAGCGACGAATTCAAAGTAGGAAACTACCGCATCTGCTGGTTCGCCTGACCCATCCAATCTCATGATATTCATGTCGCATGATGGACCCGGAGACCCGGAGAGGCTGACTGTAATCGCAGGGAGGCCGTTTCACCTAGCGAAGACTTCATCATCTCTGCTCACACAGCAAGCAAGAACCTCTATGTGGCGACTGTCGGGTCGTTCCATGGATGGAAGTTCTTGCCGGTGCTGGGGAAGTACGTTGTGCAGCTGCTTCAGGGGACGCTGGATGAGCATCTTGCAAAGAAGTGGGCTTGGGATAAGGAGCTTGTTCCCCCGACTCACAGCGTATGGCCGAGGAAAGAATTCCGCGAGTTGAAGTAAATGGAGAGACTGCGTGTAGCTGCGATTCGCCGAAAGACATCCCAAGGCTTGGCTGGACAATGGGCCTCAACAACAGGTCTTACTCCACATTCAAGAACCCCAAAACCTGTCAAGTTCCGTACAATTATTTCCAGCAAATAAAACAAGTACTACCCGCTTTCTCCACATCTCGTGGGCTCAGCTCACTGACACTCTTCTTGACAATTACTTGCCCCGCAAAGCCATTCTGGCTCCGGTCCCAGCAAGTGTGGGCGGAAAGCCCGGGAACTCGGCCTCACTCGGCTTCGAGCTGTTCGCCAACACGTGCATTCTTGCGCCTCAATCTGCTTTTCCAGCTCGCAGTGCCGGAGTCCCTGGTTCTGATGAGCCGGAGGAGAGAGAAGCCTGTAGTCGGCGGGCGCAGGCGTGAGAGAACCCGGTCGAAGCCTCCGCAAGAACTCCGCCGAGAAGTCCGCTCAGGGTCCAGAAAACACGCTAGTTGTTTCTTGCCCAGCCGTCGGAAATGAGGGCGTACACCGCGCTAACGCCGAATGCCGTGATTGCGGCGGTGTGATATGCTCCACCTCTCGGGCTGCTGCTGCTGCTGGAACTTGGAAGTCGTTGACGGTTGGGAACTCGGCGGGAGCTAACGTGAGGCAGATGACCAAGATGATGGAGAGCACGGCGGTGAGCAACCAGACTACCTCGGCGGGGAGGAAAGTGTCGTCGCCGTAGGCCAGTGCTCCGCTACGAAAGAGGTGGATGGCAGGCTCATAAGCGTGCCGGCGTCTGCGCTGTTTTGTGAACGACTGGATCCCGACACTGTCTGTGGATTCGTAGGTGTTGGTGGTGTTGGTTCGCCCATGGTTGGAGAAGGAGAATGGTGTTTGTTGAGCGACAGACAGCGCGTAAGGCGATCTATTGCCTCGCAAGGAGAAGGCCTCGTCCCTCGGAAAGATCGCTGGGGAGCCTTAGCTGGTTAGGTAGGGCCAGGATACGAGGCGGCCAAGGCGCCTCTAGTAGGCCGTGTTGCCGATTGCGTGATCCTTTTTGCCCATTTAAGCATCGCATTGTATTACCCGGCGGCGAAGATGGCTCTCCGGTCAGTCAGTCTCCGCCGCAACGGATGCCCATCCAGCTGTTCTGTACTTGTATGAATAATATAAAATTCAACCTGACGTGGGATGGAATCTCGGTCAATAATGAGCGTCACTGTTTTCGCAACAGATTGACTAAGTGTGCATGGCGAACCAGGTCAGATGGTATGAACAAACTGCTTCAAATATTAAAAGCTTCACATCCGACGGTTTTATGGTATTTTCCCACCTTGTAGCATCAATCCAGAATTTTTTTCTTCCAACTAGCACCACGGAAAACTTGATTGAGCAGTTATGTTCCTCTCCACTGGTTGGCCCCTTCACTGGCGCTGAAGGTGCATTTGTCCCTTGTAATCGTACAGTGACTTTCTCAAATTGGTTATTAAAGAACAGTTCGAAGCGGGGTGTGATCAAAGCCGGAAACGACCGGAGTCGTATAAGTTCGGTAGTAGAAGCCACTGACGTGGTCGTCTCTGCCATCGCGGGGCCATCACCAAGTCAGAAGACAAGTAGACAGGACTCGTTATCGCTTATTCGATCAAGAAAGGTGAGAGATTCCCGAGGTGACTGCTACATTCTGGAATATTGGGATAACCACAAATCTTTGAACAGCAGAGGTTAGATGCTTGCGCTCATCCTGGAGTTCAAATCTTCTTACCAATAGGTACTATCATATAGAGCCCTTCTTTCCCACATAATAGAACAGTTCATAGAAGCTTTTTCTATTGTAAACTTGTAGCTATTATATAGGTAAATAACTTTGTTTATAGCTTCAATCAAAGCCATTTACTCAGCTTCACAGGTACTTAAAGCAACTGTTTTCAGTTCCGAGGTATTGCAGCTAATAACGAAGAGAATCCGAGGCTACTTAATGAAAAGACCTTTTTCGGCCTGGAGGCGATTGATGCGTTGAAACGTGCGCAAGAACTTATGAGAACATAAGGAGAGGGGTTTCATGATTGTGCCGCTAGACCGAGCTTGTGCGTACGATTCGTGTAAAAAGCCAAGAACAGCGGATGTAAAGGATTGGTTGAACAGGGCAAGAATTTCCTGCCAAGAATGTTTTTCAGTAAAGCAATCACGCGAGCAGAAGAAAACAGATAAGAATAAGCTGAAGGTGCATGCACGTACCATGATGATCTTAGTGAACATCAAGCACACTTGGAAAACTTTCGAAATATGCTTGGATAGCTAGGGTGTCGGGCGTCGAATTGTGAACGCAGGGAAACCAGTAGGACGCTTAGTAACACCCGATCCGTAAATGCCAAGCACAATTACTGCGGCACTGAAACGTGTAAAATATAATTACTCACAGAATCCGGAATGATCGGACCTGCGCATCACTAAACACCTTGTCAGTTACCTCTATATCGTCAAAACCAAAACCCTCGGCTCTGATTAACCCTATCCGTTCGCACGTGAGGTGTCCCTCGTCAAGACAGGAGCGCGGATACACAACCAAGCCAGTGGGAGGTAATTCCATTACTTCCATGATGTAAACGTCAACCCTCCCATTCATGGACTGCTCAATGATGCCTATGTCGTCTTCTGTATCTGGGAAGATCTCGAGGCGATTTGGATTCCCAAGGTCTGACTGGTCGCCGCTGGGTTGGTTGTCGGTCAAATTGAGTCGAACCTCCAAGCTGAAAGACCCGACCAATTTCCGGCACCTGGCCTGGATGCAGATAAACGCGTCCGTCACAGCTCCATATGGAGCTAGAGGGTTTTCCAAAGTAACTCCGTAGTCGCAAGCGTCGAACTCATTCGCTGGGAAGTCGTACTCGATAAAGTCGTGCCGTGAGCTTTGTCTCAAAGACCCCCCCCTTTTCTCGGTCGACCGTCCCCTCAACACTCGCCCAAGACCACGACGGTGCTCTGTAGGGTCGAGCCCGCGCTTTGGAGCATATAGACGTCAGGTTCCATAGAAGCGCCTTGGCCCAGGACCGGCGGTCTTTGGGCGCGACGTACAGACCCGCGACGTACAGACCCGCGACGTAAACCAGAGGTTCCTGGCCTACCGCATCGTCCTGCGGGACGTCGGCCAGCGCCGAAATCGCGGGAAGCTTATCGGCAGGGAATCCCAAGCGTCTTTCTGAGAATTTGGCGACCAGATGATTCCACTGGGACCAGCAGGGCTGGTATTTCAGAGCTTGAATGGAGTGGAAGCCTTCGACGGTGCTGTCGAGGCCGCCTGTGATCCGCCGCAGGAGTGTGCCGGAGGAGCAACGGCCAAAGTCAGTCTGGCACGACCAGTGAATCTCGTCAGTGGCAAAGATCAGCATTCTTCGAGACAGCATGGTTTCTTGGAAGGTCCAAGCCCGGGTGGTCAGAACCTCGGCTGTCTCGAAGCTGTTGGCGAGGAGAAGATGGCCTCTCCCCCCGCTTTCTGACTCGAACTCGACACGAGCTGGGCCATATGTAAATCGAGGGCCGTCGTCATCTCTGCAACGGGAGTCCTTGTCTCAGAGCAGCTTCGCTGTCCGACGTCAGCTTGACAGGCTGATCTCCGCCCCAGCAGTATGACAGCGTCAAGTAGCCGGACTTCGCAAGACCTTCTTCCTCCTTGCTGCCCGTGGAAGCCACGTCCACCAGATTAACGTGTAGTTCCCCGTTTGTTTCTTTCACGGCAAGCAATCTCGAAGGTGCACCATCCCTTGGGTTCAAGGCGCCAGGAACTCGCTCTTGCTTTGGGTGACAATGCTCTTCGTGGGATGCCAAGCAGTCGCGCAAACACCTACGCGCGAACTCCTGCGATCTTGGTGAGGCCTTGTGTTCTTGGGACCGGTTCCACACGACTGCTGCCGCCGCATCGTCTTTGAACACGTCAGCGATATTTCTCGGCGGTCAGTTAATCGATACTGAGATTTCACTCACCTTCATGTGCAAAGGATGCGAGGTGCGAGGTCGTGTGAAGAGAAGGACGGCTGCTGTTGTGTTCAGCTTTTTTGAGCCACAACTCCACGCTCACATTGTCGGGTCCACCCGCTAGGAAAACGGCATCTCGATCGTAATCTATCGGTCTTTGACGAGGCATCTTCGCGATCCATTTGAAAAGAAGACAATTCGACTGCGCAGCCTTGGGGAAGTTGGAACGGGGGATCCAGTACCCATGACCCTCCCTTGGGAGGTAGCAATGGCTTCTTGTCTGTGATCTCGAATTGCTCGCACCAGGAACAGGCGTGTGGATGTTGGAGTGTGCGACGGTCTTTGGACGACGGCGGTTCGCGTTCTGCAAGCTTCCGCTCCCAGTCCGTATTGCCTTGCTGCACGGGCGGTTGTTTTGCCGTGGTTGTTTCGCTCGGCTCGAGGCATACGTATGCGCGACGTATTTTGCTTGAAAATGAGCAACGAGAGACGGCTACAATTTGTCCTTTAGGCAGTGAGACCAGCTGCACAACCGCGTCCGAACTGATGAACGTTCTTGTTAATTCAACCAAAGACTCTGGATTCGCAATGCTGAATACCCAGTTTGGGAACGAGTCTCTACCTCTTTGCGAGATATCATGGCTTATTTCAAGAGCATCACAATTTCAATTGGCGTGAATGTTGCAGGGCGTCGTGAAGTGTGCACATCTTCTCGGTGCAGTGTCTTCTTGACGAGTCAAGATGTAAGACTTTTGCAACCAAACTCGAGGCGTCTCAGGACATCCAAGGGATGCGACAGGCTTCGAACACTCTGTATATCGGCCTCTGAACCGAGTCCACAGACTTCCAGCGCGGCACGTTCGGAGTTCGACTACACGGTACAGCCCTGAACTCCTGGCTTGTGCCAAAATAAGCTGCCGTGGCGTTGGCGAGTACGCGGAATAAGCTGGTCGTTGGAGCTTGTAAAGTAGACTGGGGTGGAGGATCTGCGTTAGGCGGATACCGCGAAAGCTCACTATTTACGTGCCGTCTCCCGCCAAGCTCTATGTGCCCTCATATTGCAAGTCAGGGGTCGCCGGCCATGATCCTGGAGATTGCCAGATTACGGTACGAGGGTAAGTTCCGGTAAGCTTCGGGGCATTGCTGCCCCCCAGCTGAAACCGAATTGCTTGACGATGGAATTCAATGCCCGAATGCCTCGTCATCAAACTTGATCCCCCATTTTCTTTCCTCTCCCTTTTCCTTACTCTCTGTTCCGGACCTCGTTCTTCTTTGTCTACCATATTTCCGCTTCGTCACGTTCCTTAAACCCCACTCAATGGCACCGGGTCCCCTCTCTTAGCTTCCGGTGAAAAAAAAGTCATTGGCGAGAAATGCCACGTTTATCAGATGAAGTGGAGGTCGCGCGCCTGATGGGTGCCGGAATCTCGGATCTGGATGGCCTGCCGGCCGACGCCGTCCCGGCACCCGAGACCTTTCGGGCCTTCCAGCACACGCGGCCGAAATGGAGCTGGTCGCCACCGGGGGCCCTCGGCAGATGGACCGGGGGCAACCGAGCCGGCGGCGGTGCTCCCTGGGCTTTGGGGTTGCGCGTCAACGACGCGCTGCTGCGGGTGCAGGTCCGCTCGCCGCGGGCCGTCATCCTGCTCCTGTCGCTGCTCAAATTCTCCATCACCACGAGCGGCGCCCTGCTCATGATCCCGATGCTGCGGCTCATCGAAGACGACATCTGCCACAAGCATTACAAGCTTCCCCATTCCGAGAAGATCCCTGAGATGAAGTGCAAAGCCGACGAGGTGCAGACGGCGATGGCGTGGCTGTTTGGGTGGCAGTCCCTTCTCGGCGCGGTCATCAACATGCTCGTCGCTTTTCCTTACGGCATACTCTCAGATAGGTTGGCTCTCATCATGCCCATGCCCACGGCCTCGAACAATGCTGACGCCAGGCTCAACAGGGTTGGACGTAAGGCAGTCCTCTTGCTGTCCTTTGCGGGCACCGTGCTCTCCTTCAGCTGGGCTCCTCTGATGCTGGCCTTCTTCCCCGAGCTCGACGTCTACTTCATCTTCGTCGGCATGATCTTCGGCCTCATAGGCGGCGGCGTCATCGTCATGTTCAACAACGTCTACGCCATGGCCGCCGACGTGAGCACCGATCAAGACCGCGCCTCGAACTTCGTCTGCATGTCCGTCGGCGCCGTGCTCGGCGGCCTGGTCGGCCCCGTCATGGCCGGCCAGCTAATGGAGAGGTACAGCCCGTGGGTCCCGATCCGCCTCGTCTTCTGCCTCATGCCGTTTGTTTTCCTCGTCATGGTGCTCCTCCCCGAGACCTTCCGCGGCAAGGCAGACGGCCTCCAGAAGCCGCAGCTGCCCCTCCTGGCCGACGCCGTCGGGGAGGCCTTCCGCAACGGCCTGCGCGAGCTGCGGCAGTCGATGAGTATTCTCAGGAACCGGAACATCCTCTTCTGCCTGACCCCTTCGCTCTTGCACGGCGCAATCACGTCGGCGCACTCCAGCACGCTCTCGCAGTACGTGAGCAAGCACTTTGGCTGGACCCTCGCTCAGACGTCCTACCTCCTCTCGCCACTCGGCTTCCTGCACCTCGGCATCCTCGCCGTGCTCCCCTGGCTTTCCGAGAACCTCACGAACCCGCGCGGCCGCTTCCGCTGTACGCCGTTCGGAAAAGATGCCCTTCTCGCCAAGGGCTCCTACCTGATGATCGCCCTAGGCGCCCTCATCGAGGGGTGCAGCTGGGAGATTGTCGTCTTCATCCTGGGTCTCACGGTCGGCACGCTCGGCTCCGCCAGCGCCCCCTTGGTTCGCGCCATGGTCACGGAGTTCGTGGAGCCGGAGCAGACGTCGCGCCTGTACGCTCTCACGAGTATGGTCGACACCCTGGGTTCGCCGCTCGGCGGACACGTGCTGGCCTGGACGTTCTCGGTTGGCCTGGAGAAGAAGGGTGGCTGGCGGGGTCTGCCGTGGTTCTACGTCTCCATGCTGGCCGCGATCGTGTGGGCTGCGTTGATGGTTGTGAACGAGCCGCGGAAGAAGGGTCCGATCCAATTGGCAAGCCACAGCGACGATGTTGAAGGCCTTGACTACGAATCAGGGGCGGAGGATGAGAGGTGAAAGGGTCGATTTTCGTCGGCGAACTAACGTTGTGTTATCAGGCAAGGGGGATTTTCATACGAGCTCGGGATATAAGATGCTATTTCGAGCTGGGATGGGGCAGCGAATGACAACATAGAAGAGAATTAAAAACATAGGATGCCGGCGACGGCATGGCTTGCACCACGTAATGTCCTTGTCGGCCGATCCGTCGATAACACCGGGAACATGTTCGCAACTCCAAGAGTCACAGCTCTGTAAGGGCAGGGCCAAACTTATATGATTGGCACATATAGCATGACGGAAACCGACGAGGTTGACCCTTGCTTTACCTTGGATGGTGGCCATCGTGAGCTTCGCTGGCATCGCCAAAGCCAGCTGTCATTGGCCACGTGGCGATCGCTTTGGCACCGTCAACGGGACAACAGGGCTGACTTGAAGCGCGCTGTGCACAATATCTGGGTGTCCAAGTAACTTAACCAGACGGAGACGGCTCTTCCTCATCATGTCTGCCGTGTGCATGGAGTTGGGCACGTAGGCCCTAAGATGATGGCATTCCGCCCAACTGTGCAGAATAGCATTGTAAGTCGTAACATGGTGCTTGGTTATTGACAGCATATGATGATGGCGGTTTTTTTCTCTTCCAATTACCTGGATTACCTGCCATTTGAAGTAGGTGAAGAGATTCGCAAAATAGCCAATCTCACATCTCGATCAAGAAAAGCCCACGAGAAGTGAAACGAGTCACGATACCCTCGCTCCAGGATGCCTCCCGGGCGCCCGGCGTCAGCGTCATGAACGAAGATCCCTGCTCCTTTTTGCCGCCGCCCTACCCTAGCCGCAGTCTTTTCATCTTAATCCGAGACTAGGCTTCTCTAGCAAGCTCGACCGGGCGAATCCTGCGGTCTTGGCGATCCGCCGAGAAAAAACCTCGGCGGTGATGCAGCAGCCTACAGTTCGAGGCTTCATCATCCTCCCACTTCTGCCCCCCGACCCAAGACTCCCCGTCCCCGCATTGGCGCTTCCGTGCCGCAGCGGCAGCCGGGCCCTTTGGATCGTTTGGTAGGGTGTGTGGCAGGGTCTGATGTCAAGGATGGTCCGACTTTCTGCCATCATGCTGTCGCACTCTTGGTGTTTCTATCAATCCTTCCTTTTGGCTCCTTGGCAAGTAAGCAGATGGCAGGAGAAATGAGGCACCCAAACCTCAAAAGGGCCCGTTCCCTCCCCCCTCCCGTCCGAATGTCGTAAGAGGAGGGATGTCTTTTACTTGATCAATACATGAGAAGAATATTGCCTACAGGCAGAATCCGCCCCTTGTGCCAGCGTCTGTTTCCATCAAGCCTAGATCTACATTTCGCAATACCCACGTTCACCCTGTGGATGTCCTAGCTAACCAAAAGATACCCGACGTTAGACGTCAGAGAACCTGACTTCACTTCACGCGCCTGGACAAACAACCCTCGCCAAAATCTCATCAGCAGCCTCATAACCGCATCTGCTCCCTCGTTTACACCAAAACTGTCGACGAGACAACATAGACCAATCAACGGGATGATGTCTTCTGCCGATCTGGAGTCCAAGATCCGGCAAGCGGCCGTCGAGAACCGCGAGCTCCTCTCCATCCTCTCCGAGACAAACAACGCCGTCCCGGACCTGAACCAACAACGCCGTCTGATCGCGGACCTCGAACGCCAGCTCGCCGCCTCGGAGAAGCACGTCGACGACCTCGAGTCGCGTCGCAAAAAGGAGCTCAGGGACCACGAAAAGTACCGCGACAGCGTCATGCGCCGCTTCATGCACAAGGCCGTCGGCAGGCGCGACAAGTTCGACGAGAAGGCCGCCAGGGAGGAGCGCGAGTACTTTGACGCGCTGCAGGAGGAGCACCGCGTGAAAGAGGCCAACCAGACCCTGAAGCAGCAGCTGGCCGACGCCAGGGACGCGCGCGGCCCGCTCGAGAGGGAGGCCCAGAGGCACGAGGACGCCCAGCGGGAGCTGGACAGTCTGTACGAGGCCGTCTTCGCGGGCCCGACGGAGGGGTATCCGGAGGAGGACTCGCGGGAGCAGGAGGCGTCCCGCGCGATGCGCGAGTACCACGACGTGCGGACCAAGGCCGAGGCCGAGTCGCACGCCGTCCGGCTGCTGACGGACGCCATGAAGCGCATGGGGGACGCGCTGAGAAACATCGACGAGGCGCTGAGCCACTCTCGCATGGACATGTTCGGCGGCGGCACCATGTCGGACGTGATGGAGCGCAGCGCCCTGCAGCGCGCCGAGTCGGCCGCCCAGGAGGCGCGGATGCTGGTCGCGCAGGCGCAGCGCATGACGCCGTACGTCGGCGACCTGCCGCCGGTGAGCATCGACCACGGGAACCTCGTGGGCGACGTCTTGTTCGACAACATCTTCAGCGACATGGCTTTCCACGACGAGATCAAGAAGTCGAGGCTGTCGGTGGAGAAGTGCACGCTGGCGCTGAGCCGGTTCTTGCATGAGACGAGAGACCGGCACGCCAGTCTGATGAGGACGGGTAGGGACAAGGAGAGGAGGCTCGACGAGACGCGAGAGGCCTTGCAAAAGGAGCGAGAGAGATTGTTTGAGACGATTGCTGGGAGCAAGGCGGAGATGAACAGCTCCTAGGTGGAAATGGCCGCGGCGTCTGGGTCGACGCCCAGGCCGTCAGGTATTTGAACGTGGGATGAGGATCGAGTTCGAGTTCAAGTACCCAGCCCTGTGTCTTCCGTTAGCTTGGAGATACCTATTTCTCAATTGTTGAACTTTGCTCAGCCATGTTTTCTTGGTGCGTCTTTGATCAACTCATCCGGTATGCGAACGACTCGGCAACCTAATCAGTAAATGTGAATAATGAGTCTCAAATGCCTTGGTCTCCTTTAGATGGTCGAGATTAAGCCGATCGAATCTCACAAGGAACAAAATTGCTCATAGAGCCACAGACCGGTCAATCACACTCGATCACCCAACACTGGCACACGATGGGCTTCCGTCGTAGTACACGTCACGTTCGCTACCAATGGGTGTCCAAAACTAGTTTCATTTCGTCATACTACATTGTCCAATCCGGCCGTTAACGCTATTTACTGCATGTCGGGGTGAGGGTCGCGGCGGTCACTGCCAGCGGCGGTGTTAGTACTACTAAATCTTGAAAGCCTTTTTTCCTCTTTTTAAGAGGAAGCCGGTCGGGGAGGAACTCTTACGGGTTGTACTCGTCCATGTCGCCGTACTGCTCCTGGTACAGGTGCTCGGCCTGCTTCTCGGCGTGTCTCTTGGCCTTCTCGCGGTCGAGGTAGTCCAGGCCCTTGGTCTCGAACAGCTTGTCGACCTCGGCACCGGCGAGACCGACGAGCATCTCCTTGGCGAAGGCGTGCTTGACGGGCTCGCCCTTCTTGCGCTGACGGTCCTCGAAGAGCTTCATGGCCTCGAAGGCGGCGCCGCCGGCGACGATCTCGTGGGAGAGCTTAGCCTCGTGCTCGCCGTAGACAGCATCGCGGTGGTCCTTAGATTCGCCTGTGTGTGTTGATGTAAGCTGATGCCGCCCGTGGAGTTTGAGAAGCGTAGAAACCTACCAAATCCGAACATTGTGTCTGACTGGAGTGTTTGTGAACGGTGTGATTGAGTCAATTGAGTATTTTGTGTCGATGGGCGTCTAGCACGGCAACCACTTGGAGGGGCAGGTCGAGGGGTTCTTATCCCCCCTCGTCCCCAAGCAAGCTCTCATGTGATCGTCATGGGTCTTGGTAAGCTTGCTCGCTCCAGTTTTGAGCAAACAACACTAAACCTTTTCGCCCCTGATCGTCTCTACCGTCAATGCTGGCCCCCGATGACTTCACCGAATCAGGGTTGCTCTGGCCGTCGAGCTGCGAGAGACAAACAGGTATCAAGGTCCCACGGAAGCCCCGTCCGACCTATACCAGCCTCATTCAATGCCACGTCCGGTCCGCGTCCCTGGAAGAAACAGACGGGAGGCCTTGGCTGAAGCACTTACACCCTGGCCGGGAGAGGGGGCGGTCTGTCCCGCCTTTTGACTCGTTGTAGCTCGAGACGTCGGAAGCCGAGTTAGCCTTACCCGAACATGGCCTGACGTAAACCCGTGGGCTCGCTTTGGCGGGGTCGCTCGGGATATCGGCAGCCAGCTTCACATTTGCTTCGCCCTTCCCATGTGGAGAGCACAGTGACGCGGGACGGACACACAGCCTGTGGCCCATGCCTGTGAATTGACATTTGGGTCCTTGCTTGATCGGATGGTTCTTTGATTCGCGAGATAGTCCGAAACCTAGCCAGAGAGTTGCCCAGAGCAAAGGAAAAGAAGTTAATGCGGGCCCGCCGAGCCTGGCCTCTTCTTCTGGTTCGAAGTTGAAATCATCCAACGGTCATGACTGAGACACTGGATGAACTCAGCTGAAAGCAAGTCTGCCCCAAATTTGGGCGACAGCCTTTTCCTCATGGGAACTGTATTTGAGAGGTGAAGAATCCGAGCTTGTCGCCATCCGGTTAAGCCCCTCCCACCCCCCTGCGAGCCCGGGGAAATCGGCATCTCTCATGCGTCAGCCACCCCTGCTGGGCTGAACCAAGAACAAATGAGGGGGCCCAGAGAAAGCTTGTCGCGAACGCGGCAAACCGGCAAAGAGAGCTCCATTGCCGGTGTTACACAGAAACAGGGCCGCCCCCTTCGTCTGGGTTCTGATCCGCCCGTTGACGTCTCTCAGACAATGGAACCCGAGGTGTTCTGGTGCCTTTCTTGCCACCCATCTTCAGCCACATAGGGGTAATTACACGGTGTTAGAGCTCACAGGAGACCCCTCAATGGCTTCACGAGTCCACAGCATAGTCGCCAGCATATGAGACGACGGTGGTCCGGGTCCGTCGTCTCTCCCCGCTGTCCTTGGATGCCATGACGTGTCAAAATGGCTCGTGCAGCGGCTGTCTCGAAGGTTTGTGTCTTAGAGATGTGATGGTTAATAGGAGACCGATGGAGGCGTCGTCATGAGGAGTAGCTTTCGGGAGGTGGGCGTTTCCCCTCACGACGGCTCAGACTCAATCAGGGATTCGAGACCAGACCGCTCATTAGGACCGTCGATGGGCGGGACAAACCTTGACGGTGCCATCCGACGGGAAGCCAGCAAAAGAATAAGATTCATTGCCCGGCTAGTTTCCAAGGTTTGACGACATCTGCCTTGGAACTTGCAGCTTCGGCGGAGGCTCAGCCATGCCCAGGTTCAGGCCTCGTCCTGACCGCTACCATGATTTTCTTCTAGGCCTGTTGACCCCAAACGGGCGCCGACCAACAATTTGATGGTCGTCTTGCGCAGTTCGGGCATGATACGAATGCTGAGCACAGATTTCGACAAGCAGATGAAGTCAATTCAAGACTCGATCGACGCGAGGCAACGAAGCTGTCACGGGTCAAGCAAGGACGATCGCGTTTCTTGGCACTGGCGGGATCGTGCATCATCGGACGCCCCCCGTCTTGGCAGGGTCCAAAAGCCAGGGGTCCTGTTGGTGTACACCACACTCGCGGTAGCTAGGCAGACTATTGCGACAGCCACTCGCCGAGGTGGCTTCTCTGGCTTACTGAGACGTGGCTGGTCAGTCCAACTATACACTCATCTCGCCTTGTCCGTGGCCGAAGCAGGCTGATGTCGTGTCGATGGTGTGCGTGCATCTGCATTTTCAGCTGGGCGAGTGAGACCGTCACAATCTCAGTGCGCATCTGTCCTTCAGCCTTACTTCGCGACAGTTACCTTTGAAACCCTTCTTTCGCCCAAAGGTGCCTTCGGAACATCGTGATATTGGCTTCTTGGGGAATGCTACACGATGCCATTCAATCCTCCTCCGTCTATGCTTGCCCCGCTCCGAACTTTGTCTGGTATTCGTCATGGGCCTTCTTCTGTCTCTGCCACTCCTTTTGCAGCTTTTTGAGCTGCGCTTTGGGCACGTCGCTACCGTCCTTAAGCTTCGTAGGCAATCCCTCTGCGTCCCACTCTGAGTATCTTTCGTCACCCTTGAACATCTCCGTGTGGGGGACCTTGGCCTTCTCCCACTTCTCCTTCTCCGCTTGCTCGCGAGCACGCTTGGCCTCCTCCTTGGCCCGAGCCTTTTCGGCCTCCCTGGCCAGCTTCTCGTTCCTCGCCGCGATCAGCTCGCTAGCATCCACAAACTTGATCAGTGACGACTTGCCGTCCGGCCTGTCATCCAGCGAAACACCCAGGACGGTGAGATCCTCGTCACGGATTCTGTCGGTAAGGGACAGAATGGCTTTCTTGATATCTGGCGAAACCGACGATACTATCCGCCGGAGCTCGTCGCGCAACCTTGAAACAGCTCGCAGGTACGGCAGCGCGAGCTGCTCAGGGTCACGGACGCCCTTTTGAGAAATTGACGAGAACTCGCTCTCGGGGTTTTGGTTGAGAAGACTGGAGATGGAGTCGGCAGAAAGCTTCAGCGCTTCAATATCCGATTTCACCTTCAGCCACACTGCGGCGTATGGCTGCACAACCGCTTTCGGCTCCAGGTCATTCTTTGCCACCGAAACCCAACCGAGACCATCGTACGGAGCCTTGGCGTTCTCGTCAAGCCCGAAAATTCCGAGTATCTTGGTGATCCAGCGACCTATGGCTACAAGCTCGGGCAACTTCCTCTCAGCATCTTGGGCTACAATGACCTTGTTCGCCTCGCTGACCAGATCCTGGATAACGCGCATCGCCTGAGGGGTATCAAAAGAGTTGGTGAGAGCGTTGTGCAGGTCGGTCTTGGCCTTCTCAAGTTCAGCCAACAGGCCCTCTTTCGGCTTGTCCGCAATGGACAGGGATTCGATGCCGTCGGTCGACGTGTTCGCATCGGCAACCAGCGCCTTGACGTTGGAGAAGAAGTTCTGCGGAAGGTTAGTTCATTCCACTTCTTAAAAATGAACATCACTCACGTTGACGGTGGCCTCCCAACTCGATGCCTGAGCTCTCATGTCGGGAGAGATTTCCACGCCGTCGTTCCACTTGCCCATCAGGAAAACAGTTCGCATTCCTCGAGCTGAGTAGGTTGTCGCCAAAGCGTCCTGGATTGTCTGGAAGTTCTTCAGAGATTTCGACATCTTCGAGCCAGAAATTGAAAGGTGTCCCATGTGCAGGAAGTTGTTGACCCAAGTATGCTCTCCCTTCTCCTTTTCGCAGTAGAAAGCTTCACTCTGGGCCAGTTCGTTATCGTGGTGAGGAAAGGCGAGATCGATCCCACCTGAGTGAATGTCCATCTGCGCCCCGAGTATATCAGAGGCCATGACAGAGCACTCAATGTGCCAGCCAGGGCGGCCTTGTCCCCATCGGCTGGGCCAGTAGGGCTCTCCCTTCTTTGACTTCTTCCACAGAGCAAAGTCGCCCTCGTTACGCTTCTCGCCAAGGTTTTTCGAGAGCGCACCCTCGCCGTCCTCCTGCAACGACTTGTCGTTCCGGTTGCCGGGGCGCAAGCGAGCATAGGTGTTGCCCGCCTTCTCGAAAGCTGTGATGTCGAAGTATACGGAGCCATCCGATTCGTAGGCAAATCCCTTGTCCACAATGCGCTCGACAAAGGCCGCAATCTGGGGCACGTACTCGGTGACTCTCGTGATAACGTCGGGTCGCAAGCAATTGAGGGCATCCATATCGTCGAAGAAGAGCTTCTCCGTACTCTGGGTCAGGTCGGTGAAGATGGTTTGATCGCTCGTATCGATGGTCTCCTTGTACAACGAGTCGAGGTAGGGAAGTAGGATCTCGTCGACACCGGGGTAGAACTTCTTGTCCTTGATAGCGAATGCGGCAGCATCCATGTTACTGATGTGCATCTTTGTCTTGGCCTCGTCGTCGCCCGGCTTGCCCTCTCCTGTCAGCGTACCACCCGCCAGCACCTTGCCATATGCGCTGTCCCTCCGCTCGAGGTAGTTATTCTCATCCAACTCTTGGCCGCCGGTTGTGTTGAGGAGGGGCAAGCTTTTGTCGGCATACGCTCGGAAAGCAGTCAGGGCGAGGTTGTGGAGCTCCTCCTCTGAGTACTCCTTTTGCTTTTCGAGTTCTAGTAGTCGCTGTCGGCGGGCCTTGATGATGATCTGCACGCACAAAGTGTCAGGCAATATTCTCCGCAAGTCCAGCCGTACGGTTTGGGTAGCATACCTTGTCGTCAACGTCAGTAATGTTCATGACGAACTTCACATCAGCTCCGAAATAGTGCATCATGATGCGCCGGATGATGTCGGTGGAGACATAGTTACGGGCGTGGCCCAAATGGCTCTTATCGTAGACAGTAGGTCCGCAGGCGTACCAGGAGACCTTTCCTGGGTTGATTGGGGTGAAGGGCACCGGCTGGCCAGGCTTCAAGGAATTGTGCAGCTTCAACGACTCCATTGTCGCGATTGTGGCGCAGGTCCTGGAGAAGCGAAAGTTGGGTATCTGAGTGGAGCGCCGAAAAGGAAGTATGGTGAGTCTAAAAAAGCGATTCATCCAGGACCAACAGATGGGATGTTACAAGAAGGATCACGGAAGGAGGGAGGCCGCGGTCAAGGAATCGGGGTTGAGTCACTTGGAGAGAGGGAGGGTTGCAAGAATGGAGGCGGGGCGCAAGAAAGCCAAGTCGCCTATTCGCAAAAGAAAGGGTGACACCATTCTCAGCCTTGCAGTCAATGGGGCACCGACTCACCGTCTGACTGGTCGAAATCAGCCTTAGCCACATCTGCCCCGCGTCAAGCCACAGGTGCGTTCTCCGAAATTTTTTTCTACCCTTCAATCTGGAGTCAGCCTTGCGTTCAGTTTTCTCGAAGCATACTCTTTCTTTCACTGGCATGCGTCCATTTTGCATGACAGTCGCCAACATATATTGTCCTTTGTGACCTGTCATCGCGCCTCAAGTCAGACGCAATGACGAAGCCGTCTCCATTTCTCGAGCCCGGTCCTCGGACGCAAGCCAATTCCATCGCCGTTGTTCAGTTGTCGCGCGACAATCTCGTTCCCTTGATCCTGCAAGATTCCACCGGTGCTGTCGATGGCTACGCCGAAGGCGCTGTTCTCAACACCCGATTCGGCTCGTTCCCTCATTCGACTCTGATCGACGTCCCTTGGGGCTCTCAAATCCGCGCCTCGAATGTCGACACCGGCTCCCGAGGTCGCAAGCGCAAGAGGAAGGAAGAAGAGGCGGAGGCATCGACACCAGCCGCCGATGACGCCGACGCAGATTCTGGCGCACCAGTGAAGAAGGCCGTCGCGGCCGCCAGCGGATTCATCCACATCCTCCAGCCTACTGCCGAGCTCTGGACTGCAGGCTTGCCGCACCGCACGCAGGTCGTCTACACTCCCGACTACAGCTACATCCTGCAGCGGATACGCGCTCGCCCAGGTACCCGACTAATCGAAGCCGGTGCTGGAAGCGGCAGTTTCTCCCACGCTTCTGCGCGCGCGGTCTACAACGGCTATCCTCAAGACGAGACCCAGCGAAAAGGCAAGGTCTTCAGCTTCGAGTTCAACAAGGAGCGTTACGAGAAGATGCAGGAGGAGATTACCGAGCATGGTCTGGAGGGAATTGTTCAGCTTACGCACCGCGACGTCTACAATGGAGGTTTCTTAGTCGAGGGACAGAGTCCAGAGGCCGAGTCAGTGTTCCTCGACCTACCCGCGCCTTGGGAGGCACTCCCTCACTTGTCGCGGAGGAAACCAACGACAGCCAAGGGGCCGGAGGACGACGCCGAGGAATGGGTTTCGCCATTGAACCCCAAGAAGTCTGTTTATATCTGCACATTCTCACCTTGCATCGAACAGGTCACGAGAACAGTTACCACGATGAGACAGCTCGGCTGGGTGGATATCGACATGATTGAGATTTCCAACAGGAAATTCAACGTCATCCGCGACCGTGCTGGTCTTGGTCAGCCTGAACGAGGCATCCCACCCACCGCGCGCGACGTTACTGAAGCTGTTAACAAGCTCCGGGAGATCGAGAAGCGCACGAGAGAGTTCCACAACCCTGCGGATGCCAACTCTGCTGAGGACTCGTCAGCCACCAACGCCATGGATGTCGACCGGTCGGCAAACACGAACGGAATCGATACACCTGAGGAGACGAGCAACGTGAAGCCGTGGTTACAAGGTCGCGTCATCCACCGCTCGGAGCCTGAGCTGAAGACACATACTTCGTACCTCGTCTTCGCCGTACTGCCCCGCGAGTGGACTGAGGAGGACGAGGCAGCCGCGCTTGCGAAATGGCCTTGCGGATCGGAGACGGGCGTGATTGGGACGAAAGACAAGGAGACACGCAAGCAAGAGAAGCGCGAGCTGCTGCAGGGCAAGGGCAGAAGGAAGAAAAACAAGGCCTGAGCGGCCAAGGCTGTTAGACAACACATCTGATTGCGAATGAATCGCATGATGGGATTGGTAGATGCCCCAGCATAAATGTCAGGACTACGCTTCAGGAGTATGGGAAATCGATATTTCGGGACCCAATTTCATTTCGCAGAGGTCCTCTGGCACAAAGCACAGCGAAGCGTTGCCAAGTAATTCCTTTTCAAAAGGTGATTTTAATCGTTTTGAGGATGGTTTTAGTCTCTGACCACCATCGCATCAGGCTGCCGTCCCTTGCCCTCAACCAAGACTCCAGCCGTTCTCAGAATGTCCACGCAGTTGCTCACAACTTCGGGCTTCACACCCTCGACACCGTTCGTGAACTTGACCGTCTTTATCCACTCTCTCGCGTCCGCCTCAGAATAGTCCAAGTGCGTGCTGATGTACTTAACGGCCTCGTCCTGGTTTTCGTTGAAGTGCTCGATTCCCCTATCAAGCTTCTCGAACAAGTCCTTGATCCTGGGGCCCAGCTTCTCTCCCTCCTTTGCCAACGCCGTCGAGGCCACGATCTTCCAGCTGCTCCAAGGCGTGTAAATCTCGCCCACGCGGCGGATGTCGCCAGAGTCGTAGTACCGCTTGGACGTAAAGTGCTCCCACATGAAGAAGTCGGCGGCGCCTGAGTTGACGGCGTTCCGCAGGTTCTCAAAGTTGTTCAGGATCACGGTGTCGGAGAAGGGCTGTGGGTTGGACGACGACAGCCATCCGTGCTGGTCTGCGAGGACGAAGCCCATGATCTGGCTGCCCGAGCCGATGCGTGACACGCCGATCTTGCCGCCCTTCAGAGAGTCTACGGAGGCGATCTCAGGGCGCTTGGCGCCGGTGGAAATGGCCCAGCCTGTTTCATTGTCAGTAAGACTGGCGGGTTTGATTTCATCCGGCGAAAAAAAATCTCACAAAGAGGAGTCTCGACGTAGGTGCCTACAAGGCGGTAACCCCCATCACCCGGGGCATCCTCCTTGCCCAGACCAGCGATCCAGCCCTCGGTCAGACCAATACCGATATCAATCTCGCCACCTCGAAGAGCGGTGATCATGTGGCCTGTTCCGGAGGGAAACGGGACCAGGGTGGCGTTGAGGCCGAAATGCTCCTTTGCAAAATGGAGAGGCGTGGAGAAGTGCTCCGGCACGAAGCCGATTCTCAGGCCCTGAGATGCCATAACGTATTCCTTGCTGTTGATGAGAGACAAAGTTGAAAGGCGGCCACAGGTTTTACGGAAGTTATTTTGGGATCGCCGAATGAAAGTGCTGAAGAACGACGGGAGGGCGGGGCATTTCAGGCGCTGCGTTTCTGCGCGTCAGTGCGGCGACCAGTGGCTTCGCGGGGCACCGTGGTGGGGTTCCCGATGCCGCTCTCCCGTGCTTCCGCCCGGACCGGGGCGAGGCGCTTTCATGTTAAAGGGAGTTCCGACGCAGACATGGTTCGCTCTTATATGAAGCCAGTCTCCAGTATCTTCTTCGGAACTGTGTGAGAATATCAACGTTTTAGGCCCCCTCGTGGCCCGTGTAGCACACCCTCTACTTAATCCCATTCGAAAACTTCTTGCCCATCGAAGTTTGGCTATCACGGACTAGTCCCACAACAAGAATAGACCTTTTCAACCGGAAACATGCAAGAAACGACTGAAGAGAAGAAAACAAGACTTTTGATATTGCTCTCTGGTCGGTGGTTGTCTGCAGGTTGGCTGTCCGTACAGGCCAGACTTGCAGTGAACCCTCAATAAAAACCGAACTTCGACCTATCGAACTCGCTTACTCATGGTCGCCTTTGCGGGCATTATTGAAACTCTTGCCAGTAGACCGGGTTCATAACTCAACTTCATAAAGTCATCACACAACCGCCAATGAATTCGCACGCATCCAGACGTGATGTCTCGCTTGGATGGCCAAGACTTATCAACGCACTCCTGATACGATGCTGTTGGACGACGGCTCGGGGCCTGCCCATCTTGGTAAAGCGGATCAGGGATTACATCGTGTGATGGGTCCTTCACACCCACAACGGCGGCCACTCGGAAGGATAGGACAAATCCATTGGCTTGGGATCGGTAATGCCACGCTGCGAGTGCATGAGTGTTGAAATCTGTTGGTGAGTCGGTCTCCCACAGCTGCAACCCCTGTACGGGAAGAGAACCGGGGCATTGCCTAGACTACAAGACCTCCCTCCAGCCGGCCAAAGATCCTCTTTCCACACACACAACACGCTCGAATCGCTCGAATCTGCGCGAGACAACGTCTGCAGAAACCGCTGCAGTCAGAGAAGAACCGCGTTTAGAGATGGCTGATTCATCTGAAGCTGCGAATACGACGCCAGCGCCAGCGCCATCGCCGCCAGCGCCATCGCCGCCATCGCCATCGCCAGCGCCGCACGTAAAGATCAACGACGAGGCTCGTTTTTTCATCTTCAGTCATTCCCCCGTCAAGAGGTGCCCCGCTAACCTGATGTCCGTAGGCGACTGAAAATGCTTCATCAATTGACGAGAGAATGTACTAAATTCGGGCCAGTGCTTTGTGACGCACACATGATAACAATACTGGCTTCTTAGTTCGAGTTATACGGCATCAATTACCTCTAGCGTAGTTGACTACCCCAGGGAATATGGTCGAACTTATCATGCGTACCGACCTGGCTGTGAGTATACATTTTTCCACTGCATAGAAAATTAGTCTGGTATTAGGATTGCGAGTCTCACTGAAACAAACAGCGTACAAATTTCCCAATGATGAGGTATGATGTCCTTCCGCGTTGCCATTGCGATGGATCGCTAAATTCTGGAATGAAGTATGAGATGGACAGACTCGAACTCGCACACACTATGATGGTCAGAGCCATGGGCGACGTACTCCACAGAGCTCCCCTTCATAAAGAAAAGGTGCATGAGATTCTGGATATTGGTACCGGGAATGGAATCTGTAAGCCCTCCAGTCTTGGATATCTAGCGAAGGTACGTCCACGAAACCATAATGCTAATCCGCCGTCACAGGGGCAATAGAAATTGGCGACACCTTCCCCAATGCAGAGGTAATAGGAGGCTGAGTGCATGCCATTCAAGGTCTTTCCCCCCTTTGATTTCAATGAGCTGACAAAAGCCGTCACCAGGTGCTTGGGATCGATCTCAGCGCCGTTGTATCGGAATGGTGAGCCAAGATTACACCCAAACGCGTTAGGCTTCGCTCATTGCCAACTTGGACATGCTGACGCCGAGTAGGGTCCCGCCCAACGTCCGATTTGAAATCGATGACATTGAAGAACCGTGGATTGGCCACCCAAAGTACGACTTCATCTTCTGCCGCTA
This sequence comes from Colletotrichum ledebouriae, assembly GCA_036785755.1. Lineage (NCBI taxonomy): Eukaryota > Fungi > Ascomycota > Sordariomycetes > Glomerellales > Glomerellaceae > Colletotrichum > Colletotrichum ledebouriae. Next base: position 42,317 of record JAVHLU010000419.1, read on the forward strand.
CATGGGGGCGTCGATCAAAGACTGGCCGATGTTGATGAAGAACATATATGAGTGCGCATGTCCTGCCTAGAACAAAAGCGATAACAACTAACTTGAGCGTTCTAGTCACTTGGCCCCAGGAGGCTGGGCAGAGTTCCAGGATGTAAACACAACATTCTACTCAGAGGACGGAACTTATTCAGAAGAGACCGCCACTGCGAAGTGGATGAAGGCGTTCATGGACGCATGCTCAGCCACTGGCCGCGATCCTAGTGTTGGGCCGAAGCTAGAGGGCTGGGTGAAGGACGCCCGCTTCCAGAAGGTCGTCGCAGATAAAATCAGAGCACCTTTAGGCCCATGGGCCAGGGATCCTTGGCTGGAGGATCTCGGCATGATGAACCTGATCCTGACGCTGGATGGCCTGGAGGCGTTATCTTTGAAACTGTTCGCGGAGATGCTCGGTAAAACGCAGGCGGAAATCATCGTGCAGCTTGCGGCGGTTCGCAAGGAACTCAAGAGCAATTCCTTCCATGCACTGTTCGACATGTGAGTTTTTCTTCTGGACAAGTTTGGGATGTTAACTAACAGCATTCAGTCACGTTGTATACGGACAGAAGCCACTGGAGGACGATGCTTAGCCCGACTCCTGTGCCTATGTCGCTGAAATTCAGTCTCTTGGTTGAAATGCTGTTTTTGGATGCATGAGGTGACATGGGAAATTCCGTAGACGTAATCAATTAGTTTGCATAACCGTCCGAATACATTTTGCAAGAATTATTCCCGAAAAACACCCCACGGAGGATCGGCAGCGTCTTCTGAAGAGGGAATTGATAGACCATGTCCGCACTTCTTCATGCCAAGAACCGTGCAGGGTTCCAAGACAGCGAAATATTTTCCTTCGAATTGCTTGATCACTTCGAGCCTCAAGTAGAGTTCCATAGGTGGGATTGAAGAGAAAATGTCCATCGGTGTCTCTCGAAGCGCCACCCTTGGCTTCCGGCTACGATGTAAGTTATATGAAGATTGAGCTCTCTAGCGAATAGCGCGCTGAAATAACCTAGTTCTGTCATATCGTACTAGTCAATTAGCGATAATATTAACATGCGGTACACACGCGGCTTTAGCGGGTTATTGCTCGACATTCAATACGTCCACGCGTCCTCGGAAGCCTCTGTCACAAACGGTATGGTATAGAGTGAGAGAGTTAGTATAGTTAGGTATAGCTAAGGTTAAATATTCTTCTCTAGCCCTCTAACTATTAAGTAAGGGCTAGGGGACTTATCTAGGGGTTACCTAGTGCCTCCCTATAACTCCTAACTCCTATAGACTTCCCTAACTTAGCTTATTAAGCCCTTTTCCCTATAATATTATCCTAGCTTATAATATAATCCCCCCCCTCTAAACTAGTCTGCCCTTAGACTAGTTTACTCTATAGTTATCTAGAGGGTACCTAGTACCTCCCTATAAGACTTTATAACCTCCTAGTTTCTATAGGACTAGAATTTAATATCCCTTATTCTAGCTATATAACTCTTCCTTAAATAGCTAGGTAGCTTAGAGGAGTTATTAACTAGTAATAGGGTACCTATCCTCTACCCTAGTTACTCTTATAGCTCTTATACCTAGGTAGTAAGGGACTTTATAGCTTAGAGGAGTAATAAGCTAGTAATAGGGCTAGTCCCCCTACTCTAACTACTCTTATAGCTTTATCTAATAGGTCTAGGACTACTTAGTAGTTATCTAGATAGTTATAGCTAAACCCCCTTATGAGGGCTGCTCTTTCCTTTATAAGGTTGCGCTAAAACGTATTATTACTTAGGCTTATTTTTATTACTTTAGATTTGCCCTCTAAATTATCGTATTTTCTACCTATTATTATATTTTTAGCTCCTTTATAGGTCTAATAAGGGTATTCTCCCTCTAGGGATAAAGAAGGCCTTTATTATAGTATAGGGGGTTACTAGTTATTATCCTATAACTACCTAGTACCTCCCTATTTATAATAAAGTTAAATAAAGTTAAATAATATAATTATCTAGAGATTATCCTCCTTTAGGCTATATAAAAAGCTAGTTTTAGTATTAAGTTAAATAAGTATAAATATTATTTAAAATTCCGCCCTACTTAAAATCTCTTCTTCTTACTTCTTTAGATTTATAACTACTACTAATACTAATAAGTTACTATTAGCCTCCTGCTCCCCTACTAATAACTTTATCTTAATTACTATATAACGAATTTATTATTATATCATCCTCTGCTACTAATACTACTAACTCTATTAATAAAGCTCCCCTCCCTACTATAGGTATACTCTAGGGGTACCCCTATTACTAATACCTCCTAGCTATAGCAAAGTAGGAGCCCCCTAAGGAGGATCTCCCCTATATTAAGCTCCTTATAAGCTTAATTCTTTATTTTAAGAGTAATAATATATTTCTAGTCCTCCCCTAGTACTTATCTAATACTTATCTAGTACTTTGCTAGTTTTAGGTTTTAAATTCGCTACTAATTTATTCGTTTTTTAGATACCTCTATTAAATATAAGTATTATATTAAAATAGGTAATAGCAAGGCCTATATTACTATATATTATACTTAATACTTTCCGTTTCTTATCTACTAACTCGCTATAAGCTACTTATTATATATTAGGCGCTACTAATAAGATTAAACGCCTTATAGATAAGGCTAGTTCCTAGCCTAACCTTTAGGTATAGTACGCTAAGAACTAAGTAGGTCCCTAGTACCTCCCTAGTACTTTATCCCTAGCGTCTAATTATATTTAGGAGGAGATCCTTACTACCTAGCTTATAATTAAGAAAGCCCTCTAAGTTAAGAAGAACGAGGCTACTATAATACCTAAGAAGTATAAGGCTAAGGAGGCTAAGATCTCTATAGAGATAGAGAACCGCTAGGTAGTTACCTTAGAGGATATAGCTAGGTATTAGTAGCGCCTCGCTAAGGAAGCTAAGAAATAGATTAAGTTACTATATAAGTAGAACGAGGAGCTCTGCTACTACTACCTAGAAATAGAGTAGTTAGCTAGTAAGTAGCTAGACGTATAGGATACGCAAGCTAAGCGTGCTAAGGAGGCGAATAAGGCTTATAATAAGGTAGTAAGTCGACCTAATCTCTACTAGTACCTTATTAGTACTCCTCTAGTTAGTATTTCTAACTTAAAGTAATATCGCGAGGTTTTAACTACTCTATCTATTTTAAGGGGAGATAATAAGGAATAATAATAATACTAAGGGCGCTAGCGCTTAGTAGATTTAAAATTTTTAAGAGCGCCCCTAGTAAGCTACTAATAACCTCTAGGTAGTAGTTAGTTACCTTTAGGTATTTTTCTAGTCTCTTTCCGCCTTATTAGGGGCTTTTAGGCTAGTAAATTAAGATACCTAGCTAGTATACCCTATTTCTACCTAACTACTAGTTACCTATTAAGTTATCTATTAAATTATATAGCGATCACGATGCTTTTACTTATAATTAAGCCTCGTAATCGCTTTATAAGTCTATTAATATATTATATTATAGCTCTTATAAATTATCTAGTTCGCTATAGCCCTTCTATTTAATAAGGTACTAACGGTTTTATCTAGGTCCCCTATAGGTAATAATATAGTCTACTATATAGACGTTATTATTATTGTTAATTAGGATATCTCGTAGTAAAACGGCTAAGCTAAAAAAGGGTTCTAGTTATATAAGCGCGAATATATTATAGATTTAGTAATTTTTATCTATCTATAGCTTATACGCCCGTCCCCCGTTAATTACCCGTTAGATCCTAAATAGGCCTAAATATTTATTAGAAAGTTTATAGGAGGGCTACCTCTACCTAATATTTTTTATTAAAAGTAGGACGAGGTCTCCTATAGCGAAAATAATAGGGGTCCTCCTCTAATTATAGAACTTACTATATATATTATTATACTTCCGAAGTAAGTTAGTAATAGCTAACCTCTAGGTAAGTAGGCTATAGATTCTCTTATATACTACTAGGACTAAAACTTTTAACTAGGGTTTAATATCGTTAGGCCTATAAGGGGAATACCCTATTAGTAGTTTAGCGGGTAATATCTTAGTAGCTTTATAGTAGGAGTTATTATAAACGAATTAGGCTAGGTCGAGCTACGTTACCTAGTCGTCCTAGTTAATATTATAGAAAGTCCTTAAAAAGTGCTTAATACTTTAGTTCTAGCGTTCTATTTAGCTATTAGTTTAGGGATAGAAAGTAGTACTAATCTTCCTCTTAATAACTAGTAGGTAGTATACTTTAGACTAGAAGTTACTAGTAAATAGCGATCCCTAATTAGATATAATAGCTTCTAGGAGCCTAAACGTGAGGAAGACGTATTTAGTTAGTAGCATAGCTAACCTATTAGTAATAAGTAACTCCCTAGTAGGGATATATAGGGAGTATTTTATAAATCGATCGATAATAATAAGGATAGTATTATAAGGCTTATTTTTAGTTATAGGTAATAATAGTAATTTAGTAATAAAGTCGATTAATATTTGCTCGAAGGGCCTAGTAGGTACTAGTAGGGATACTAGTTTACTATATAGGGGGTAGTATCTCGGCTTTATACGTTAGTATATTATATATATCTTAATATATTCTTTAATATCGCCCTTCTACGCGTTCTAGAAGAAGGATTTTCTAATCCTCTTTAGTATCTTAGTAACCCCTTAGTAACCCTTAGATAGTTTATTATAAAAGGCTCTAAGGACTTTATTTTAAAGTAGGTAGTTATCTAGGATATATAGCCCTCTCTAGTATCTTAGAGTACTAGTATTATCTAGTAACTACCTTATACCTCGCTATTCCTACTCCTTATTAATATAAAAGGGGTCTTTCTATTAGGCCTCCTTAACTTATTCCTAGAGCGATAGTATAAGTTGCTCTAGCGAGGTATTTAGTAGTTAGGTACCTCGTTACTACCTAGTACTTACCCTTTAGATAGTAATATTATTAAAACGTTATAAGAAGTCTTATAGGAGCGAGTCCCTAGCTTTAATAATTTCCCTATCCTCTAGGGTATAGTTAGGTCTCTAAGATAGGCTATTAGCTAGGTTATAGCGACCTAGCTAGTATTTAATTTTAAAGTTAAATATTAATAGGTCCTATAATAGCTAAGCCTAGTAGCTACTTAGCGTCTTCTTATTAGCGAGGTATTAGTAACCTAGATAGTTAGTAATAAATCGGATATAATACTAGGAGTAAAGCAAGTAGTATTACTACCTTACTACTACCTCCCTAATAGCTAGTAGCTCTACCTCTAGCGTGCTATATCGTAGTTACGCACCCTTAAGCTTCTAAGATATAAATACTACTAGTCTCTATATATCCCCCTCTAGCTAGCTTAGTATTACCCCTATTATAAAGTCTAATATATCGGTTTTAACTCAGATTAGGAGTATAGGATTAAAGTAGCGTAGTATAAGCGCTTCTATAAATAAAGCGCGGAGCTAGTAGAAAGCAACCCGTACCTCCCTAGTTATTACTAGCTATCCCTTAGCTATATTAGTAAGTTAGTTAGTAAGTAGGCTATAAATCTTAGAGTAATTCTTAATAAATCTCCTATAGAACCCTATAAATCCTAGAAATTATTAAATCTCTTATATCGTAGTAGGTATTAGCTACTTAGCTATTACCTAGACCTTCTTATATTCTATAGTAATTCTATTTACTAAGACTATAAACCTAAGGAATTTAATCTCCTCCTTATAAAATTTATACTTATCGGGGTTCGTATAGAGGCTATTAGCTTCTAACTAGGTAAGTACCTATCTCACGGCCTCTATATAGGAGTCTATATTATTAGTAAAAATCAGGATATTATCTAAATATATAATATAAATAACGTTAACTAGGCCTATAAGTAACTTATTAATAAACGTCTAAAAGGTAGCGGGTATATTAATAAGCCTAAATAGTATAACGTAATATTTATAATAGCTATATTATATATAGAATGCCGTCTTCTACTTATCTCCCTCCTAGATCCTTACCTAGTAGTATATATCCTTAAGATCGAGCTTAGTAAAGTACTTAGCTCCTAAGAGTTAGTTAAGGATCTTATTAATTAGAGGGATAGGGGTATAGTTCTTAGTAGTTACCTAGTTAAGTCCCTAGTAGTCTATATATAACCTTAACTTACCTCCCTTCTTTAGGATAAATAGAATTAGCGCCCCTACTAGGCTTACTAATAGGCGAATCTATCCCTTCTATAGGGCCTTATAGATATAATCCCTTAACTCTTCTAACTCCTTCTTAGCTAGTAGGTAGATAGGCCTAAATAGAGGCTTAGTTCTAGGCTCTAGGTTAATAGGGTAGCCCCTAGTAATCCTAAACTCCGGTATAGCTCCTACTAGGTTAATATTAAATACCTTCTAAAAGTCCTAGTACTCCGGTAGGATATTTATTTTAGTTTCCTTAGTATTCTTAGGGTCTTAGGTATCCTCCTAGTAGCTAGTAGTTAATATATAGTTAACTTATAGTACCCCTATAAGTATTACTTTTACCTCGTTCTTAACGCGCCTAAGTTCCCTCGTAGTTATAATAAGATAGATACTCTTCTTATATAGGGGAAAGGTCTAGCCTAACTCCCTCTAATTAAGATTAGGGCGCTCTACTATACCCTAAGGGATACCTAGGATAGCGTTATAACTATTACTATTACTAATCCTAAAGTTATATAAAGCTATTCGCTAGACGCCTACCTTATTAGTTATCTAGGTTACTAACTTCCGTACGCTATAGTTAGGTCCCTTAGATACCTATATTCCCCTAATAGGTTCTAACTTATTAGCCTCTAGTTAGGTATTAGTTATAATCCTCTAGTCTATAATATTCTTATTAGCCCTATAATTAATAAGCGCGGCATTAGTCTTCTAGCTACCCGCTACTTAGACCTATATCGTCGCTTTAATATAATATAGCTAGTTACTACCCTATTAAACTATATGCATTACTACCCGGTTCTCCTCTAGTCTTTAACTAGGGTAGGGTTTTCCTTTATAGCAGGGGTAGCTATACTTCTAGTAGTATAGGCACCTTAGCGCGATATAGCCCCTTTTCTTATAACTATAATAGATAATTTCCTTCCTAGTATCCTAGTCCTTAGTATCCTCCTAGTAAGTATTAGTATTACTATAGCCCGAGTGAGTTTACTCCCTTAAGGCCTCGGTTAGTCCCTCTAGGTTAGTAGGTTAGCTCTCTAGTCGTTACTCCTTATTATTAGTCCCTTAGTCCCTTACTAGTGCCTTACGTATCTATATATTAACTATAAGTTCGGTATTTCTAGCCTTAGTATTAAGGTTAAGCTGCGATTTTAGTAACCTATTCGCTATAACGTAGTATTAGAGCTTAGGGTCTAGCCTAGCTACTACGTTAGCTACCCGGATCTCCTCTAGTTATTAATAAGGGCTCTCCGCCTTAATCCCCTTATAATAGTTAATAAAGCTCTAGTATAACTATCCTAGTTATTAGTAGGCCTATTTAAGCTAGGTTTATATACTAAGGGTCCTAGACCCTATATTAGCTATATTATTAGCTAACTAGTCCTTTATCGCTACCTAAGTAATATCCTTCGCCTTATTACTATAATTAATAGAAAGGTATAAGGTCTATCGCTTTACTACTAATCCCTCTAGGCACCTAGTAGTAAATAGTACCTTTTTAAGGTCTAATATAATCTTATTTATCTTAAATTACGCGTTAAGGTTAAATATAAATTAATTAAAGTCGGTCTAGGTACCCCCTTTATACTTAAGTATTAGAAGATACTTCCCCTAGAGCTCTAATTAGTACTTCTTCGATTTACTACTAATAACTACTTAGTAGGTAGTAGGGTTACTTATTAGGGTTAATAGTTAGCTAGCCCTTAAGGCCTTAAGATATTCCCGTTTACGCTTTAGCTACCTTTTCTTCTCTTTCTCCTTAATAAGCTAATCTAATTTAGCCTCTATTAATTAACTACCTAGTCCTCTACTAGTACCCTTATTACTATTCTACTTAGTAAGTATCTTATCCTATATTTAGCTATTTAGTTACTCCTAGCTAGCAGGGGATCCTAATAGTAATACTATATTTATCTCCCTAGTAGACCTACGGGTAGGTATTATATTATTATACGTCGTACTACTCTAACGGTCTATACCCCTATTAATATAGGTATAAGAGAAGAATATATTATAAATAGTATAGTATAGAGTAAGAGAGTTAGTATAGTTAGGTATAGCTAAGGTTAAATATTCTTCTCTAGCCCTCTAACTATTAAGTAAGGGCTAGGGGACTTATCTAGGGGTTACCTAGTGCTTCCCTATAACTCCTAACTCTTACGGACTTCCCTAACTTAGCCCGTTAAGCCCTTTTCCCTGCGACGTTATCCTGGCTCGTGACAGCCTCCTATATTCTATAGTATTCTCATCTAGCACTTAGAGACTTCTACGACGCTCTTCCTGTGGGATATAGCCGTCCCGGAGCCATGATTCATGGCTCCATCGACAAAGAGCTCATCCAGCTCAACGAAGAGTCCATCGGGAGTGGAGGTCCCATGAGCAAGATCCCTTCGACCGCACGCGATGCACTACAACCCTTGAGACAACAGATCCTCGACGGACGAACGTCTCACGGAAGCAGACCGAAACTAGGTCGCAAACTTCAGACCTGAGTACGACGACATGCGACGATATCAGCTAGCGGTCAGCTGAGGATCAATTTCAATTATCCTCTTAACGCCACCTCAGACTACAGGCATTCTTTGGACATCTCAAGCGGTATATTGTCGCTCCAATATGTCACAAACTAGTGCGGTGCAGAGTGATAGAGTTAGTATAGTTAGGGGTAGCTAAGGTTAAATATTCTTCTCTAGCCCCCTAGTTAACTAGGTAAGGGCTTAGAGGGCTTATCTAGTAGTTACCTAGTACCTCCCTATATCTCCTAACTCCTATAGACTTCCCTATTTAGCTTACTAAGCCCTTTTCCTTATAATATTATCCTAGCTTATAATATAATCCCCCCCTTTTAAACTAATTTACCCTTAGACTAATTTACTTAGTAGTTACTTAGAGAGTATTTAATACCTCTTTATAGGACTTTATAACTTTTAATTTCTATAGGTTTAGAATTTAATATCCCTTATTCTAATTATATAACTCTTCTTTAAATAGCTAAGTAGCTTAGAGGAGTAGTTAGCTAGTAATAAGGTACCTATCCTCTATCTTAGCTACTCTTATAGCTCTTATACCTAGGTATTAAGGGATTTTATAGCTTAGAGGAGTAATAAGCTAGTAATAAGGCTAATCCCCTGCGAGGGGTTAGACCTAAGTTTATTTAATAAGAGGTCGCTATAATATTATTTATTTAAGCTAAAGAGGAAAAGGGGAAGTTTTCCTCTCTAGTAGAGATTTTACTAGTCTATAGGGAATAACTAAGTAAGCCCTAGGTAAGCCCTAGGTTACTCCTTAAGGTAGTAAACCTAAGTAGAAGCCTAGGTAAGCTTAACCTAGGCGTAGCTTATAATACTATCCCCCCTCCTAGCTAGTCCCCCCCTAGGTATAGGCTAGGTTGCTATTATTATTTATAACTAGTCTATATAGGGCTTTATACCTATTTACTATAGTAGTCTTTATAATAGCCTCTATAAGCTCTTAAGTAGGCTCTATATACCCCTCCTACTTAACTAGGACTTTATACCTCTACTCTCGCTTAACTACTTTCTATTACGCTATATATATCTCCTTTATATATTACTCGAATTCGCTATTATTAGCTATAATTAGTAGGAGCTAGGGGTCCGTCCTTATCTATATAAGTAAGGGGTCCTCTAGTACCTTCTAGAGGAGGTCTATATAGAACCTTAAGTAGATATTACTAAGTATATTTAACTTAATAAAGTATAAGCTTAGGACTCTAACTATAATATATTTATAGTATAACTATAATAGCTTTTTACTAAGCCTAAGGCTTTTATAATTAGCTATTAAAAGCTAAACCTTATTACTTACTTAATACTCCTCTATAGGCGTCTTATACTAGTTTATATTCTCCTTGCTATATTATTAAGTAGCTATAATACTTATTTAAACGAAGTTTATTACCTCTTATAGTCTTATTATTAGGAGGGTAGCTACTATATCCCTAGAGGGGGCTTCTTTTATTATATTATCTACTATAAGTATAAGGTTAGTATAATACCTATATTCTAAGAAGAATAGCGAGAGTCTAGCTATACTACTAACCTTATTATAGAGTATTAGCTAGGTAGTAGGTAGGAGCTACCCCTAGTTATCCTATACTTAGGTTATAAATACGTATAGGATAGCTTATATCTCTTAGTTCTACCTCTTAGTATTACTATTAGTCTATAGGTAATATATAATACTTAATAGCCTCTTTATACTAGTAAGGTAGTAGAATTTAGCCTAGAAGTAGCTTACCTAGTTAGACCCTTAATTACTAATAATACTACATAGGAACCTATAGAACTAGAAGTAAGAGGTAAAGAACTAGTAGGTATAAGCCTCTACCTCTATAATACTTATCTCCTCTAGTATTATTAACTTACTTAGCTTATTTATTATAACTTATAAGTATTAGCTAGTATTATATTTTATAAGTAATAAGTTTATAATAAAGTTTATTAAGAGGTCTAAGTATAACTAAGTAGGTATTAGTAGGGGCTTTAGGAAGCCCCTCTTAGCTTACCTCTAGATATATATCCCTCTATAGATATTATAGTTCCTTATAAATCTCTATATTATTTATAATTATCCTAGCTAATAGAACTACTAGCTTATTATTTTCAGCGTGCTATTATAGCTTAGGTAAGTAGTTATACTTAAGTTATAGCTCTATTAGATAATCTTTATATAGAGCTCCCCTAGTAAGTTATTATTATCCTCCCCGCTAGGTACTTATAGCCTCCCCCTAAATATTAGTCTCCCCTAATTATTAATATTATACTTACTAATTTAGACCTTAGCTTTTATATCTAGTAAGAAGCTCTAAAGCTAATAAGGCTTTATATAGTATATAGCTTTATATATTATATCCTTCTTTATAATTTCTAGCTATAGTACTTATAGTTTAGGGTTATTATTAAAAATTATAATATCTAGGATATTAATATAGCCCTTCTAACTTCTCCTTACTAGGGGGCTAACTATAAGGTCCTTAAAGGGGTAGGCGTAGTTTAGTATTAGCTATAAAACCCTCCCCTACTTCTACTTATTATTTTATTCTTATAGCGCGTCCTACTCCCTTTAAGAGAGGGTATTAGGGGCTACTACTTCCTTATTAGAGTAGTATTTAATAGTAAAATTATACTAGGATAGCTTCTCTATTTACTAGCACTAGCGCTCTATAAGGCGCTACTTCCTTATAAAGTATCTAAGCTTCTAATAGTTAGTTAGTATCTTAAAAGTAGTTATATTATATAGCTCTACCCTCTATATATATAAGTAAGAAAGGACTACTAAGAGCTCTTTATTATAAATAGGGTAGTTATACTCTATAAGTAAGAGCTTCTATAAGTAGAATACTATAAGATACTAGGTACTCTCTAAGTTAATTTATAAAAATACTCCCCTTAATATAAATCCTAAATAGTTAGTTTTAATAATAGTCTTATCCTCTAGACTAAATTAATAGAGTACTAGCTAAGTATTAAAGAGCTACTTAAGCTATAAGAAGGCTTATTCTTAATTATCTCCCTATTAGAATATTATATTCTTCCTAGTAAGTAGTATAAGTAGTTTAATAATATCCCTATAATTTAGTATAAATATATTATAATAATTTATAAACCCTAGGAAGCTCTAAACCCCCTTTAGGAAGATAGGGGATAACTACTTAGTAATTATATAGAGTTTCTTAGGGTTATAAGAGAGACCCTCTCCTATTATTATAATAAACCCTATATACTTAACCCTTTTAATTAAGAACTTATACTTTATAAGGTTAAGGTTTAAGCTTATATCTACTAGCCTCTAGAGGACCTCCTAGACCTTCCTCTTATAGTCTTCCCTCGTTCTATTAGAGTAAATTAATATATTATTTATATAAGTAATAATGAAGTTATTAAAGAAGCTAAATAGGTAAACTACTTACTTAAATAACTTATATTAAATATAGAATATAGTTCTCTCCTAGTTTTTCTTTATTACTCTTAACTTATAGAAGGCTATTATTATATCTAGCTTAGTATATTATCTAATTATACTTACTTAATATAGCGTCTTAGAGATTAATAAGAGGGGGTAGTAGTCTTTTTTTATAATTATATTAAGGGCCCTATAGTTAATATAGAAGCGAATTCCCCTACTTAGCTTCCTTATAAAGAGTACTAGTACCCTAGTAAGTAAGCTACTAGCTTTAATAAACCCCTTATCTAGGAGGTTTTATAAGCTTTTTTCTAATATTAATAGCTCTTCTCTTAATATACTATAGAGGGGGCCCTAGGGGAGTAATAGCTCCCTCCTATCTAGTCTTCATATAAAGTTAATCTAGTAGTTTATCCCTAGTTACTTAGGGGGTAATAAGTAAGCCTTATTAGGGTTAAATAAGTTAGGAAACTCCTAGATATCCCCCTTAGTATCCTTAGTAATAGGTCTCTAGTAGGTTATTAAATAGTAACTAGTAACCTTCTAGCGCTCTACTTTCTATATAATACTCTAAACCTTTAAGAGCTAGCTATTATAATTAGCTAGTAAGTTAATAGTAATTAGCTAATCCCTTAGCCTAGGGGTAAGAGAGGCCTCTAGAAATAAGATCTAGACTTAGCTAGGCTAGTTTATACTACCTATATTAGCTAATATCTACTCGAATTTTAATAAAAAGGTTACTAGGGATTTATTCTCTTTCTATTAGAGGGTTTATAATTACCCTATAGCTTATAATTAGATATTTAGGTCCTTATATATCTAGTTTAAGTAGGCTATAATGTCCTTAGGGTTATATTTCCCCCTACCCCCCCTAGCTCTATAGAAGGTAGAGACTACTTATTAGGCTATAGTATTTAAGTAGGAGTTAATAAGGTACTATACCTCTATATCTATAGTATAGAACGCTCTATCTATAGTAATCTTATACTTTATTTATTATACCTAGGTAGTATATTCCTTCTATTTACTTAAAAACTTTAGGGGTAGGGGTAGTAGCTTCTAGTATATTGTACTAGGTACTACTAATACCTTACTAGTAATACTTATAGGGGTTTGCGTAGCTATGCGTTAGCTATTCCCTTACTTAACCTCTTATAACTATTACTAGAGGGACTCTATTACTACTACTAAATTAGCTTATAATAGCTTATCTTAAGTTTTAGCTATATTACTATTAACTAACTTACTAACTAATAGGGAGTAGTACTTAACTTATTATTATTATTATAGTAATAAGCTTAAATATATAAGGGGTTAGACCTAAGTTTATTTAATAAGAAGTTATTATAATATTATTTATTTAAGCTAAAGAAGAAAAGGGGAAGTTTTCCTCTCTAGTAGAGATTTCGCTAGTTTATAGGGAATAACTAGGTAGGCCCCGGGTAGGCCCCGGGTAGGCCCTGGGTTACTCCATAAGGCAGTAAACCTAGGCAGAAGCCTAGGTAGGCTTAACCTAGGCGTAGCCTGTAATATCCCCTACTCTAACTACTCTTATAGCTTTATTTAATAGGTCTAGGACTACTTAGTAGTTATTTAGATAGTTATAGCTAAGTTCCCTTATAAGGGTTACTCCTTCTTTTATAAGGTTATATTAAAATATATTATTATTTAAGCTTATTTTTATTACTTTAAATTTACCCTCTATATTATTATATTTTCTACTTATTATTATATTTTTAGCCCCTTTATAAGTCTAATAAAGGTATTCTCCTTTTAGAGATAAAGAAGGCTTTTATTATAATATAAGGGGTTACTAGTTATTATCTAGTAGCTACTTAATACCTCCCTATATATAGTAAAGTTAAATAAAGTTAAATAACATAATAATCTAGAGATTATCCTCCTTTTAGCTATATAAATAGCTATATAAAAAGCTAGTTTTAGTATTAAATTAAAAATATATAAATATTATTTAAAACTTCGCTTTATTAAAATCTCTCCTGCTTACTTCTTTAGATTTATAATACTGATATTACTATTACTAACTTATTATTAGCCTCTTACTCCCTAAATAATAACTTTATCTTAATTATTATATAACGAATTTATTATTATATTATCCTCTGCTAATATTATTATTAATAAAGCTCCCCTCCTTACTATAGGTATACTCTAGGGGTGCCCCTATTACTAGTATATCCTAGTAATAGCGAAGTAGGAGCCCCCTAAGGAGGATCTCCTTAATATTAAGCTCCTTATAAGCTTAATTCTCTACTTTAAGAGTAATAATAAGCTCCTAGTACTTATCTAGTACTTATCTAGTACTTATCTAATACTTTATTAGCTTTAGGTTTTAAATTTATTACTAATTTATTTATTTATTAAATACCTCTACGAAATATAAGTATTATATTAAAATAAGTAATAATAAGGCTTATATTATTATAAGTTTTACTTAATATTTCCCTATTTCTTATTTACTAACTTATTATAAGCTACTTATTATATAATAAGCGTTATTAATAAGATTTAACGCCTTATAGATAAAGCTAGTTCTAAGCCTAACCTTTATGTATAGTATACTAAGAATAAGGTAGGTCCCTAGTACCTCCCTAGTACTTTATTATTAGTATCTGATTATATTTAAGAAGAGATCCTCGCTACCTAGCTTATAATTAAAAACGCCCTCTAAGTTAAGAAGAACAAGGCTATTATAATACCTAAGAAATATAAAGCTAAGGAAGCTAAGATCTCTATAGAGATAGAGAACTACTAGGTAGTTACTTTAGAGGATATAGCTAGGTATTAGTAATATATTACTAAAGAGGCTAAGAAGTAAACTAAGTTATTATATAAGTAGTATAAGGAGCTCTACTACTACTATCTAGAGATAGAGTAGCTAGCTAGTAAGTAGCTAGAAGTATAGGATATATAAGCTAAGTATATTAAAGAGGTAAATAAAGCTTATAATAAGGTAGTAAGTTAACTTTATCTCTATTAATATATTATTAGTACTCCTCTAGTTAGTATTTCTAACTTAAAGTAGTATTATAAGGTTCTAACTACTCTATTTATTACCCTATTTATTTCTTTACAAGATAATAATATTAAGGGGGATATAACTAGTCCTAGTAAGGAGAGTACTAATACCTAGTAGATATAAAACTTTTAAGAGCACCCTTAATAAGCTATTAATAACCTCTAGGTAATATATAATTACTTTTAAGCGTTTTTCTAATCTCTTTTTACTTTATTAAAAGCTTTTAAGCTAGTAAATTAAGATACCTAGCTAGTATACTCTATTTCTACCTAACTACTAGTTACTTATTAAGTTATATATTAAATTATATAGGGATTATAATACTTTTACTTATAATCAGGCTTTATAATTATTTTATAAGTCTATTAATATATTATATTATAGCTCTTATAAATTATCTAGTTTGCTATAGCCCTTCTATTTAATAAGGTATTAATAGTTATATATAGGGCCCCTATAAGTAATAATATAGTCTACTATATAGATATTATCGTTATTATTAATTAGGATATCTTATAGTAAAATAGCTAAGCTAAAAAAGGGTTCTAATTATATAAGTATAAAAATATTACAAATTTAGTACTTTTAATTAATCTATAGCTTATATACTTATCCTCTATTAATTACCCGTTAGATTCTAAATAAGCCTAGGTATTTATTAGAAAGTTTATAAGAAGGCTACCTCTACCTAATATTCTTTATTAAAAGTAATATAAGATCTCCTATAGTAAAAATAATAGGGGTCCTCCTATAATTATAAAACTTATTATATATTTTATTATATTTCTAAAGCAAGTTAGTAATAGCTAACCTCTAGGTAAGTAAGCTATAGACTCTCTTATATACTACTAGGGCTAAACCCTTTAACTAGGGTTTAACGTTGTTAGGTCTATAAGGGGAATATCTTATTAGTAGCTTAGTAAGTAAGGTCTTAGTAGCTTCGTAGTAGGAGTTATTATAAACGAATTAAGCTAGGTCGAGCTACGTTACCTAGTTATCCTAGTTAATATTATAAAAAGTCCTTAAAAAGTCCTTAATACTCTAGTTCTAGCGTTCTATTTAGCTATTAGTTTAGGGATAAAAAGTAGTACTAATCTTCCTCTTAATAACTAGTAGGTAGTATACTTTAGATTAGAAGTTACTAGTAAATAGTAATCCCTAATTAGATATAATAGCTTCTAGGAGCTTAAATATAAAGAAGATATATTTAATTAGTAGTATAGCTAACTTATTAGTAATAAGTAACTCCCTAGTAGGGATATATAGGGAGTATTTTATAAACTAGTTAATAATAACGAGAATACTATTCTATAACTTATTTATTATTATTAGAAATAGTAGTAGTTTTATAATAAAGTCGATTAATATCTATTAAAAGGGCTAGCTAAGTACTAGTAGGGGTATAAGTTTACTATATAAGAGGTAATATCTTAGTTTTATATATTAATATATTATATATATATTAATATATTTCTTTATATCGCTCTTTTATATATTCTAGAAGAATAAGTTTCTAATCCTCTTTAGCGTCTTAGTAACCCCTTAATAACCTCTAAATAGTTTATTATAAAAAGCTCTAAGGACTTTATTTTAAAGTAAGTAGTTATTAGGGATATATAAGCCCTCTTAGCTTTTTAGGGTATTAGTATTATTTAATAACTACTTTATACCTCGTTATTCCTACTCCTTATTAATATAAAAGGGGTCTTTTTATTAGGCCTCCTTAACTTATTCCTAAAGCGAGGGTATAAGTTATTCTAATAAGGTATTTAATAGTTAAGTACCTTATTACTACCTAGTACTTGCTCTTTAGATAGTAGTCTTATTAAAGCGTTATAAGAAGTCTTATAGGAGCAAGTCCCTAGCTTTATTAATTTCTATATCCTCTAGAGTATAGTTAGGCCTCTATAATAAGCTATTAGCTAGGTTATAGTAACCTAGCAAGTATTTAATTTTAAAGTTAAATATTAATAGATCTTATAATAGCTAGGCCTAGTAGCTATTAAGCGTCTTTTTATTAATAAGGTATTAATAACCTAGGTAGTTAGTAATAAATTAGATATAATACTAGGAGTAAAGTAAGTAGTACTACTACCTTACTATTACCTCCCTAATAACTAGTAGTTCTACTTCTAGTATATTATATTATAATTATATACCCTTAAGCTTCTAAGATATAAATACTACTAATCTCTATATATCCCCTTCTAACTAGCTTAGTATTACCTCTATTATAAAGTTTAATATATTAGGTTTAACTTAAATTAGGAGTATAGGATTAAAGTAATATAATATAAGTACTTCTATAAATAAAGTATAAAGCTAATAGAAAGTAACTAATACCTCCTTAGTTACTGCTAGCTATCCCTTAGCTATATTAATAAGTTAGTTAGTAAGTAAGCTATGAATCTTAGAGTAGTTCTTAATAAATCTCTTATAAAACCTAATAAATCCTAGATATTACTAAAGCTCTTATATTATAATAGGTACTAGCTACTTAGCTGTTACCTAGACTTTCTTATATTTTATAATAACTCCATTTACTAAGACTATAAATATAAGGAATCTAATCTCCTCCTTATAGAATTTTAACTTATTAGGGTTTATATAGAGGCTATTAGCTTCTAACTAGGTAAGTACCTATTTTATAGCCTCTATATAGGAGTTTATATTATTAGTAAAAGTTAAGATATTATTTAAATATATAATATAAATAATATTACCTAGGCTTATAAGTAACTTATTAATAAATATCTAGAAGGTAGTAAGTATATTAATAAGCCTGAATAGTATAATATAATATTTATAGTAGCTATATTATATATAGAGTACTATTTTCTACTTATCTCCCTCCTAGATCCTTACCTAGTAGTATATATCCTTAAGGTTAAGCTTAATAAAATACTTAGCTCTAGAGAGCTAGTTAAGGATCTTATTAATTAGAGAGAGGGGGATATAGTTCTTAGTAATTACTTAGTTAAACCCCTAGTAGTTTATATATAACTTTAACTTACCTCCCTTTTTTAAGATAAATAGGATTAGCACCCTTATTAAGCTTACTAATAAGTAAATCTATCCCTTTTATAAAGCCTTATAGATATAATTCCTTAACTCTTATTGTAAGAATAGGTATATAGGTAGCTAAAGGGGCGGTAAAACAGCCTGAATAATAGATATTAATAGGCTGAGTAATATGGTGATGAAAGCTGAGAACTTTGAGCATAAGGAGGTATTTTTCCTGGAATTAATTAATGGTATTATTGATGATGTTATTGTTGATGTTGTTGTTGTTTCTAAGTTACAAATCCTGCCCTCACGAAGTAAGGGGTAAGATATTCTGAAGTGTAACTGCAAAGCAGTAGCTTATTAAGCAGAAATCGCGCTCGGATCACTATGTGGTCCGTGCGCAATTTCTGTATATTTATAGCTATAAAGCTAAGGATTATAAATATATATATATATATAAGGTTA